>PVLC010035813.1:0-16118 GCA_004027655.1 Graphiurus murinus | reverse complement strand
CGGTACTAGGGATTGAACTCAGGGGCATTCTACCTCCGAGCTATACCCCCAGCCCTATTTTTTATTCTTTATTTTGAAACCGAGTCTCACTAAGTTGCGGAGTGCCTCACTAGGTAGCTGAGGCTGGCCGCGAACCCGGATCCTCTGGTCTCAGCCTCCCGAATGCTGGGATTACAAGCATGCGCCACCATGCCCGGCTCCCACTTGTTTCTTGGTTACCTGCATAACAACCCTCAAAACCACTGTCCTCTGGCAATGACCACAAGTCATCCTCGCTCACGAGTCAGTGGTTGATTGAGCTCAGCTGGGTGACTCTTCTGCTCAGGTGGTATGTGTGCTGTCTTCTGGAGAATCAATAAGCAGGGACACCTAAGTGGTTGACTCATGGCAATAGCTGCTCATCAGCTAAGAGTTTTGTCTCAGCTGCCCATGGAGAGTCTCAGTTCTGCTCCCCCTGGGCCTCTCTGCATGACTTGAGCTTCTCACAGCCCACAGGCCAGGCTCCAGGAGGTGGATGTATACACTGCAGATTTCTCCAGGCTCACACTCAGCAGCTGTGCATCACTTCTACCACATTGTATTGGTCAAAATAGATCACAGGTCAACCCAGATCCAAGAGGGAGAGACATAGATGATAGACAAGGTTACATTGCCAAAGAGCATAGGAGGGGAGATTGCTGCAGTCATCTCTAAATATACCTTACCACATCTCTGTAGCAGAATTGTCCTGCTCTGCCTTTCAGGACCCCACCCCACTAAGGATACTCGCTTGCAAGCCCTATAGAACATCAAGCCCCAAGGTTGCCTCCTCTCTCAAGCCTTCTCACAATTCAGATTGGCTTTCCAAACTCCCAACCAGCTACTCCTCTCTCCCAGGTCTCTGTAATTCAGGACTCACATGCCTTATGGATGACGGTACAGAGACAGAAGCGCAGGGGTCATGCCAGGAGAAAGCCGCCCACCCTGCTGCCACCGCAGGACAATGAGCAGGGGACAAGGGGAGTTGGGAAGGAGCATCTCAGGGCACTCTCCAGACAGGCAGACCACACTTACACAGCCCACGCTCACACTCAGGTCCATACAAGACACAGTTATAAATACACTCCCCACACACAATCGCACTCACACATAGGTTCACACAATCAAACACACACACACATTCAAGTATACACACAGAGCCACAGGTTCACACTCAGGCCCACAAATATACATGTACCCCCACACACACATTCACACAAACACAATCATACACATGTTCACACAAACATACTCACACAATGTTCACACAAATATACACACAGAGCCACAGGTTCACACTCAGCCTCACGCAGTACACACACAGAGACATAAAAACACCATGCATATAATCACATACGTGAACACTACGTACACACACACATACACACACAGACACACAGACACACACACACTTTCATATAAGCACACACTCACAGACACACTCTCACACAAACACAGCCCACACACTCCCAAGGCCATCCCCAAAGCACAAGGTCACAGTCCCTTAGCAAAGTTGGAGGGCAGCAGAGAGGGCGGTGGCTTCCCCCAGCTCAATCTCCAAAAAGGCACCTTTTCCACCCTGTGCAGGTGAGATGTGGCCGCAGTGCCTGCTGACTGATCCTGAGATGAAACGGTGGAGAGCAGCAGGGTGGGGAGAGTGCAGCCAGCATGGGCCTTTGTGCTGCCACCGCCTGGGCACCCGCCATCCCGCCACAGGCCTACCTGCCCACCACTAGACCCCACTGGGCCTTTGCTCAAAGCAGAGGAGGTGGCAGCCCAGGGTCCCGGAAACCATTTCAGGCAGCAGGTATCCCCACAGAGGTGCTGATCAATGATTAGATCAAGCCCCACACGAGCCCCAGGGGACTGGATTCCAAGAAAAAATGATGTGGCCGAGGGTTTTCCATTGTGTGGGGCTCTATTGTGGGCTCAAGCAGAAGGGGCCAGTCCTGGGAAGGGTCTGCAGAGGTGCACGGAAGAGAAGGTCGAGGTGACGCCAGGGGAACGGGATGGAAAGGGAGTGGGAACTGATTCCCTTTCTAAAAATTCACCAGCCCCGACCATTTTTAATATGTCTTTAGTATTGTGAAAATAAAAGGGTCAAAGGGAGATAAAGGTGAGCCTTTATTCAATTGAAGATACATACTGTTTTTGTGCCTTTGCACATTCATTTCATTTTAGTGTCAAAAAGAAACCAGCAAGTCGAAATCCCATGAGCACAGTTCATTTGTTTTATTGGGAAGGTTGAAGCGAGATCATTTGAAAAGGCTACTACTTTATATCATGATGCACACGTCAACCCTTCATCTTCAAATGCAGCCTCCAAAAAAAAATCAAAGTTGATTTTTTTTCCCTCTTTTGGCTAAGTGTACAATGACAAATGTACCAATTTTAGGCTCCAAAAGAAAACCTCAGCTTCACACTGACTTCTCATCATTGAAGGCTGGTAAATCAGAGACAAGAAAATGACTGGCGAGGAAAAGAAAGACAAGAAAACTGCACTGTCCACAATGCATTCAGCCCAAGACATATTTACTGAGCACCTTCAGGTACTGGGCACTGGGCATTCTGTGGGTGCTGGAGACTCTAAGATGAAGACAGAGACATCTGTGCTGAAATGGTTTATAGTCTGGGAAGGCCAGCAGCAGGAAACGAGAAGATACTATTTTAAAATTACTAAGACATGCTCAGGATGCTATGGGAGTGTGAAGGAGACACACCTATCCCACCAGAAGAGATGGCATTGGAACTGAAAGCTGCAGAACAAATAGAAGATGCTCGGGCTAATAAAGCAGCTGACAAGGGAGACAGCCCAGCGTCAGAACAGGCCAAGAGGCAAGAGCTAGCAGAGCACACACAGAGCACAAACCCTAACCCTCCAGGCCTCCCACATTAGCCAAGGAGCTGCAGGAAGGGAGCTGGGGAGGAGGCCAGGCCGGCAAGACCCATGTGCTTGCAAAGAGCTTATGCCTGCCCGGGGGTGTCTGCAGACAGGGCACTCAGAGGGAGAGATTTGCATGTTAAACAGAGTCCCTCTGGCAGCGTCAAGGATGGAGAGGGGGATGGCAGGACCCAAGGCGAGGCAGGGGACCAGGTGCTGGGCTAACACAATGGCAATGGCCCCGGCAAGAGAGACTGAGGGCAAGCGGGGCAGTGTTGGCAGGGCCAGGAAAGGAGAAAGAGGCTTGGAAAATATTTAGGGTGAAAAGCTGGCAGTATATTGCTAATTAGGTATGGGCCAGGGAAAGAGAGGAAAGGGTACCTTGGGGAGTTGGTACAATTAATTAAGACAGGGGCTGTAGAACTAAGAGCAAGGGTTGGGAAAACTGGAAGAAAACCACTTGGGAAATATTGGTAAGGAAGGTGAGAGTTGCCAAGTAGACAAGCCCAAAGCCCAGAACTGGAAAAAGATCAGGAGATAAAAGGTTTTAGGAATTAGAATCCAGGATAGACAAAAATCTCCCAGGGTACACATGGTGAGGAAATCAGTGATGGGGCAGAAAGCAGCATCACTGTACCAGGACCTCGTTCAAGTAGCCTGAGATACAATCCTGTGGTTGTTGTAGGATGTTGTCTGAGTTTAAAAGCCTGGTACCAGCTGGGTGTGGTGGCACACACTTGTAATCCCAGCATTCGGGAGGCTGAGACTGGAGGATCTGGGTTCGCGGCCAGCCTCAGCTACCTAGTGAGGCACTCCACAACTTAGTGAGACCCTGTTTCAAAATAAAGAAATGGAGCTGGGGGTATAGCTCAGAGGTAGAATGCCCCTGAATTCAATCCCCAGTACCACACACACACAAAAAAGCCTGGTACCAGCTAGGTGTCTTGTCATACACCTGTAATCCTAATATTGGGAGGCTGAGACAGGAGGATCACAGGTTCAAGAGCAGCCTCAGCAACTTAGCTAGACTCTCAGCATCCTAGAGAGACTCTGTTTCAAAGCAAAAACAAGAAGGGTTGCAGGTATACCTCGGAGGTAGAACACTGCTGGTTTTAATTCCCAGGACCATAAAAAAAAAAAAAATCCTGGTACCAAGCAGCTTGTGTTATTTATTGGGTGAAAGCCAGGAAATTGCATGCTAACTGGAGAAATCTTGGTGCCTGAGGTCAGGTGGCAAACCCCAATTTCTCAGCCCCTCTTCCTCCGGCTTCCCTCACAACAGTGGTGGTGGAATGCTTCATTCTTTATGAAGCACCTACTACCTGCAGGGAATGAGTTGGGCCCTAAAGTTAGAAAACATAAAAGCATGGCCCTTGCTTGGCAAGGTCAGCGGTGAGTTGAGCTTTCTGCTGCTGGCGGGGAGCTGGCTCGTCCTCCTGCCGGCTTCTTCTCTACAGCCAGGAGAGACCCGAGACCTTTGTTGTCCCAACCCCTACAAATCAGCAGAGTCTCTGCCGAGCCTGCTGGCATCAACACACCCTTCATTTGGCATCTTCACTCCAAAGTGGTTTGCACTTTATTTCTTTTGCCTGAACGTTTCTATAGGATATGTAGGAAGGTTGATTGAGAAGTCGGTGGTGAGTTGAGACAGTGAGCTACAGGCTACCTGCTTCTTATGGAAGAATGAAGAGCGGCAGTCCTCAGCCCTCTCTTCAGTCACCCTGTCTTCCTGCCTCCAAGTTGAGTTTTCATGGCCTAGTCTTCTTTGCCCTCCCACCCTACAAATCACCCCTTTAATGAAAACGAACTATCAGGTTCCTGTCCACAGCCTGAGCTTGGACATCATCAGAGAGCATGGTAATCCCCCAAAGTAGAACTCACTGTTTTCACCTTTGTTCAGTCATTCAACAAACACATACTGAGAGCCTAGCATCTACCACACTAGTTACTGTACAGAGGACCTGGCAGAGACCGAGGTGGACAGAATCCCCTGCCTTCATGGAGTTGATGTCCTGGTGTGCTTCGACTGTCATTTGGCAGAGCAGAATTAACATACACACACACGCCAGGGACAAGGCAGACCCCCCAGGCCCTGCTGGCCATGCCATCCCACTGCCCACTCCCAGTATGGTGGGCCTGAACATTGGCTACCCATCCCTTCTGCTGGCTTCAGATGGGCGGCAGCTACAGCTCCTTCCCTTTAGCTTTTGCCCAAAGGAAGTACATATGAGAGAGACTTGGGAGAGCAAATCTGATCTGGGAATGACTTCTGCAGTACAAAATGGTGTAGTACAAAATTAGTGCAGAGTTTCAATTACAAACATTAGGATCAGTGTACAAGCTACGCTGATCTACAAAATATACACCAGCTCTCTAGCTGCCCAAGAAGGAGGGAATGAGGGCGGCACTGCCCTGCAGGGAGTCAGGAGGAGGACGGGAAGGGATCCGAGCCAGCCTCAGACACAGAAATGCCACTGAGCCAGGAAGGTAGAGCACAGGGGACTGAATTTGGGTCACAGTGTTTCACTCTCCTGTGATTAAATCACACTGCACAACCTCATGGGGGCTGAGCATACTCCCCTGCCCCTTCACTGTGGATTGGCTGCGTCCACAGTGAGGTTGGAACGTGCTCACCAAGTTTGACCTTGGAAGCCTCTTGCACATCTGCCAGACACAATTAGATTCCACTTGAGCCCACCACCACCCTATCAACCCAGGCTCCAGAGAGACACATGAGGTAGGGCCAAACCTAACCGGCAGCCTGTGCCATGATCAGCCAAATGACCACCAACCATCAGCAAGAAGAATAAATACCAGTCGTTTAACCCACTGGGATCTCCAGGGTTTTGATTCACTGCGTGTGGCCCAGCTGATTGCTACACCGTCGTAAGACACTTGCAGACAGCAGGGTCCCCTCGAGTACCATGAATGTCAGCTTGCTGCACACCTCGAGGACAAAGGCAGTCACATCCTCAGCTGCACTGAGGCCCCCACGCAAGACACACAGAGCCGGGGGTTCTCCAGCCCTCTCCCCCCCCTCTGCAGCCTCATTCAGGTTTAATGAACCGTTCTTCTGTTCATCTCATGTCACTGTTTCCCCAACTCGGCTGTACAGTACCTGGACTGTCTAGGAAAACCCATTACCTCTATTAGCCTGCCAATAGCAAATCAGTAGAATTGCTTGTTCCTTAATTGATAGAATACACTCCCCCTCCTCCTGATAGATTACCCTGGCCTAACAGCCCCAAGACCGATTCCCCAGTGTCTAGCTACCATCCAATCCAGAGCAATTGGTTGATACTCTCAGTAATAAATCCTAACCTATCAATAGATAATAGCTCTTCATAATCAACATCCACAGATTCTGTCTGGGTTCAGAAACAACCACCAGCCATTTCTTAACATGCCTATAATTAGCAAGTGGCCAGAAGATATTAGTACCTCGTAGCACGATACACCCCCTCTGTCCAGTAATGATAACACATTTTACATAAATTCAAGCTGATTTAATTCCCTTGTCGGAATAGGGAGATAGATAAATATATTTATGCATGTGTAATGTTCTGTAAATTAAAATGGCTTGGCTGACCTGAGCGCTGTGGTGAGGGAATCCAGTTCCGCCCCTCCAGAAGGCCAGCTGTGGGCAGAGCAGCCATCTCCCACGGATCAGCAAAGATGGCCCACGGAAGAGCTAATGCACATCATTTATTAAAGACCTGTCCATCTAAGTGGGCTTTGCAAGCTTACCATCTCATCTCTATCTAAGAACAACCAAGCTTAGACCAAAATGAACAGTGCACTGACGTTTAACACCAAAAGGGCATGGCATCCAGATAAACTGGGGAGGGGGGGTGCAGAAAAGCAGTTTACATTAAGGGGTACCAATGGGGATGGACGGGCATGACACAGCTAAAAGCACATCCATCCCTCAAATTGCTCGTGCATACGAATTTACCAGCCATAGGGAAAAGAGGAACAAGAATGTCCCCTAGCTTCTTATAAATCAAATGTCACAAAAAGAAAGAAAGAAAAGGAAAAAAAAAAAAGAAGAAAGAAGAAAGAAAAAAAAACTGGTGAGAGAACAGGAAGAAAAAGTGCCCTAAACAAGGTAATAAAACTATAAACTTAATGAGGGCCAGTTTATCGCTTTGCAGTCTCTCTGCATTATAGCATGCCCTTATGAGCCAGCCTGTCAGGATAATGTAATTGAGAACTTGCTATAAAACATATGTTTAATGGAGCCAGGGGCCAAGAAAAACACTGTGTAATTGTAATAAGCAGCCTGGTAAGTAAAATGATATCTTTTAAAGGTTAAAATAGAGTTGCTTTCAGAACTGGGCCAGTCTGCTTCTTCCAATATTGCTTCGCTAATGATTTCTTCACTTTGCTTACAAAATGCATCTCTGAGGACATTTTTTACAAAGGCGATCCCAGCTTGGCAAGTAAACTGCTTGCCCCACTGAAGGCGTGAGCATTTATTCTCTAGTTTTATATAACTTGGGGAACGATGTTAAAATTGGCAAATGCATCTGAGGCACACCAGGCCACAGGATTTTTTTTTAATCCACTCATTGTCCGATGCAGTTCAACTTGAAAGAGATGCAACAGAGGAAAGATTGATCCTTTGTGGCCTATTCTCTTTCCAGAAAGTAAAAGCAATTCCCATCAACAGAGCCCGGTGCTCCGTGGGGTCATCTCCATTCTGCTCTGGGGAATTTGTGGCTCATCAGGGCATGAATATTTTTAAAAATAAGAAAGAAAGAGAAAAAAAAATGAAAACTGATTCTAGGATCTGGAAGACCCACCTGGTCAAGGCCTATTCCTGGTCTAAACCCAGTGCTTGATGACCTCAGCTTCTGAGACCCTCCTTTGGGGAACTAAGAGATGAGTTTACTCAATAGCAACCTTTGAGAATGGTGCTTTGGGGGCTTGGAGGTTGGCATTTTTAAAAACAGTCAAACCACCCATCCTGCCCAATTCCTCTGGCTGGTGTTTGTTGTATGGGAGGGCTGCGTGGCTGGAGAGTCACAACTGGTTAGAGAAACATCTGGCTCCTGCTGAGAATGTTCCCCCAGGAGGAGCTGTGGCTAGGTGACACCAGGTGTCTCACCTCACCTCTAGACCACAGTCAAGGCACCTGTTACTTTAGGAGAGGTGGACCTGCCAGACCTCTGAGTCACATCCAGTTTTGATGATCTGTGATTGAGTAGGACAGTGAAATTATACACGAGTGAGACTGCTAAGTGGCCCTCGGTGTCTGCCCTTTCTTTTCTAGTAGCAGATCTCCTGAGTTTTAGCTGGGCACATAGCTACTAGAGAAAGACTGCACCTCCCAGCCTTTCTTCCAGTTGAGTGTGGACAGAAAGCTCAGGCTGGGCCAGGAGATAGAAGCAGAGGCATCACATGTCAGATGCCAGGAGCCTTCCCTAAAAGATAGCTCATACATGTTCTTTCCCATGTGATCTATCACGCTGCCTAGAAGTCTGATACAATGGGAAGCTCTGGCTGCTATTTGGGGTTGTAAGAATGAGGGCCACCCCTGAGAGCAGAGAACCAGTGAGCTGAAAGGGCACTGCACCCTGACCTCTTCATCTAGCTGAGCCCCATGTCAGCCCTGGCTTACCTGTCTCCACACACTCTGTGCACAGAGAGTTTAGAAATAAACTCTCACTAACGTACTATTCTTGGAGGCTGTGTTACTTGCAGATCAGCTGTGCATTATATGCAATATGTAATTATATCACTAAATTATTTATTCCACAAATACTGACCATGCATATGTATGGTAGTCATTCACCAGAGCTATCCTTCAAAGACAGAAAACACATTACATTACTGCTTAAGAGCCTCCAGCAGCTCCCACTACCTAGGAATAAACTCCAAACACCTCGCATGCCCTGCAAACCCCTCCATTAGGCCTGTCTTGCCCCTTCTTCCATCTTTCTTTTTCTTTTTTTTTTTTTTTTTTGCGGTACTGGGGATTGAACTCAGGGGCATTCTACCTCCGAGCTATACCCCCAGCCCTATTTTTTTATTCTTTATTTTGAAACCGAGTCTCACTAAGTTGCAGAGTGCCTCACTAGGTAGCTGAGGCTGGCCGCGAACCTGGATCCTCTGGACTCAGCCTCCCGAATGCTGGGATTACAAGCGTGCGCCACCACGCCTGGCCTTCCATCTTTCTTCATCATGGCCTAGGCTTGCCCCCAAGCAAGTTGTCACCTTGCCACTTCCACAAGCTGTCAAATCTATTTGGGTTTGAGAGATTTCCAGTTTCTATTTGCTCTACCTATGACAGGTTTGCTTAGTTCTTTACATAGCTGATCTACTTAAATCATTTTTGCCCAAAAGTTACACTCAAAGAGATCATCCTTAACCAACCTGTGCAAGATAACTACACATACACACACACATGCATACACACACACACACACACACACACACACACACACACACACACTAATTCTACTCCACCATTTTTATTCTTCAAACATTGAGATGATCTCTTTTTACCAGTGTCTTCTTTCAGTATCAGGCCCATGGAATCAAAGACCATATTTTGCTTCTCTGTATTGAGCCTAGACATGCCTGGTAAATAAGTAAGCATTAAGCCTGGTGTGGTGGCGCACACTTGTAATCCCAGTACTTGGGAGACCGAGTCAGGAGGATTACAGTTTCACAGTCAGCCTCAGCTATTTATTAAGGCCCTCCACAACTTAGTGAAACCCCATTTCAAAATAAAGAATAAAAATAGGGCTACAGGTATAGCTTGGAGGTAGAATTCCTCTGAGTTCCATCCTCAATACCAAGAAAGAGAGAGAGAGGTGCATTAATAAAGATGGACTATGTGTAAGGGTACCTAGAGGACTGTGCTTGCAATGGTGGAGGAAAGGGTGGGTAAAAATGTCTCTCAGGTTCAAACAAAGGCATAAATGTGGTTATAAAGATCCATGAACCCTTGAACCCAGATGGCTTTGGAATTCAGAATTTTTTAAATTTTAGAAACATAATTTAGTCCATAATTTAGATCATGTAGCATGTCAAATGAGATTTGGGATAGTATTCCAAAATAAAGCATGTTAATATTTTTGTAGAAAACATAGAATATTCACATTAAATAGGAGGAAGACTAAAAATACAGATCAATTTTTGCTGCCAATGATGATAGAGGAAAAAAATTTAATTTCTCAGAGATTTTCAGATTTCAGAATTGAAAATACAGAATTTGAGCTGGGCACGATGGCACACACCTGTAATCCCAGTACCTGGGAGACTGAGACAGAAGGATCAAAGGTTCCCAGTCAGCCTCAGCAACTTAGTGAGGCCCTCCACAACTTAGTGAGGATCTGTTCCAAAATAAAAAATAGAGCCGGGGGTGTAGCTCAGAGGTAGAATACTTCTGGGTTCAATTTTTATTACCACAAAAGGAAGGCAGGAAGGCAAGAAGGAAGGCAGGAAGGCAGGAAGGCAGGAAGGCAGGAAGGAAGAAAGGAAGGAAGGAAGGAAGAAGGGGAATTTTGGATCTGTACTTAAAACATCATTGGAGAGACTTTTAGAAGACACTGATATGTCACCAGTGATACCCAGACAACCCTTTGAACATAAATATTATAAATGGATAATTACTTTTTATTCTCCTTATTTGATCTATCCTAATTACCTTCTCTTCAAATAATGTATTTTACTGTGCCCAAAGGTCCCAAAATATTTAGAAAAGCGGCTATCTGTGTGGCTGATGATGTAGTTATCGCAGACCCACCGGAAGTGCTTTGGGAGTGAGGACAAGCCAGCAGGACAGTGGCGGCTGACGCTTGCCGAGCATCCGCTGTGGCCAGCAGTGTTCCCAGCTCTGCTTATGCGCTTGCTCATTCAGTCTTCACAGCGGTGCTGTGAGCTGCTGCCATTATTATTTTCACTTAAAAATGAGAACACTGAGGCTCATGCAAAAGTCCAGTGCTAACAAGAGGCAGGGTCAGGACACAAACCCAAGAACCCTGGCTCCAACACCTGGAGTCTCTCCCTACACTATTTTATTGGTAAACAATTTTGTTCAGGAATTATGACCTGAACACTGAAGGTGAGTGTACAGTTACAGGTATTTCTCTTTCTGCAGCTCCACGATGTCTATCTTCCTCTACCTTAAAGCCTAGCCAGACATGTGACAGAAAAGGACACAATTGGGTACCATTGGTTTGGAGATGGTTACGTAGAGAAAGAAAGGAAATGGCAACCAGACCCTGGGGAGGAGCGGATAAAGGAACTGGGCTGAGTAAAAAGTGAATCATAATCTAAAGGGAAACAGAAGGTGAAAAGACCAGACCACAAGTAGGAAGGCAGCCAGGAAGAGAAAAGGATGGGGCTTCCAGAAGCCCAGTGCGGGTGCAGCCCCACAAGCATCCCGGTTTAGCCGCCATGACCTTGCTGGCTGGTCATGGTCACCAGCTCAGCAAACCCACTCTGCTCCACTCTCCTCGATTGTCCAGTTCTTTTCCTATTACAAGGGGAGCATCTGCTCAGCTTTGCAATATGTGTGCAACTGTGAACCAATGTTTCATAAATATTTACTGTGCTGGCTCTGGAGACACGAAAATGAATAAAACAATCCTTACTCTACAAGAAATCGCAGTCTCCCATGGAAGACTGGCTTGTCTGTGTAAGAAACAATGTGTTGCCTTCCATCCATTCAGCATATCTTTATTGACCATCTACAATCTTCTGGGCCTTGGGCACCGAGCAGAAGCAAGAGCTGCAGAGCATGTGAGCTCAGGAGTCAGGCAGGAATGCTCACACCTGCCGGAAGAAACCGGGCACCTAAATAGTAACAGAAGGAGCTGGGAAGGAGAAATAGGGTCTTGGGAAGGAGGCAGATTGTGTGGTCCACATACTCGTTCCATCCAGGGAGGCAGACCCAGCGGTACCAGGGCTTGATTTTGCAGAAGAATCTGTGAAATCTTCCAATGTTTAAGTGTTGGCAGTAAATTCAAACAATTTTTAACTGTACAACATAACAAAGCAACTCTATAGGCCACCATGTTGTAACATGAAAGCATTCCTGCCACCACCTCACAAAGCAGGGCCTACCTGTCCCCTCACAGGCCCTCAGCCCTCTCTCCAGCTCTCAGCTCTTCCTCCCCTCCCCACCCTGCAGGGCCCTCCCAGTGGCTTCTGTCCAGTCGCCCACCCCGCCTGCTCCACCCTCTCTCATGCCCCATCCTTTATTCCTTGCCTGTTTCCTTCCAAAGAATGTGGTCCAAAGGCTTCAGCCACGGCTCCTATAAATCCTTCCAGCATTTCGTCATCCCAGCTTTCTCCATACCTGTTTTCTCACTCAGATGAGGGAAGTAAGAAACCAATTTTACAGAACTCAACCCAGCTGGTTACAGAGAACCAAAACCATATAATCCAGATTAGTCCTTCATAAGATGGGGCTCACAGTTTTTCCTATGTGTTCATCTCTCGCCACCAGTAACTTTATTGCCCCATGGAGCCAGATCTATTCTCCTCACAAAAATTTATGGTTATTTTGAGTTTTTAACCATTCTCTTCCATACATCTAATCCCTTATTCCTTTGAAGTTAGGAGAGCCCAAACCAGACGTTTTTCTAGGACTGGGATGCATTACAAGCTCAAAGGTTAGTGGTCGCTTGTAAGCAATAAGAAAATATATATTATAAATTGTGTACACATACATATATATATACATATATATGTGCTGTACATATAAAACTTTCTAAGTGTTACTTCTAAAGAGATCCGTTGGGAGAAATAACTTCTGTAGATTTGTTATCAAAACCTCAAAAGATGTTTTCATTTTTTTAAAAAGAAAAACTAAAGTTTTTGTTGCAAAGATATGAGACATCATAAAAATGATTGCAGGTGACTAGCCAGTCTTTTGTAATATCTCTAAACATAAGACAAACAATAATACGGGTTTTTTTTCTTTTTTAGAAAAAGGATTCAATATTAGTCACAGTAAGCCTGAACATATGGGAATAGGTGAGGGCGGGGAGGGGGAGGGGAAGCCCACTAAGAGTTTCTGGAGCCTTTAAAACTGAAAAAATATGTATCCCTGCTTCCTGTATATGCACATAATGTAAAATTTCATCAACC
Organism: Graphiurus murinus; assembly: GCA_004027655.1. NCBI lineage: Eukaryota > Metazoa > Chordata > Mammalia > Rodentia > Gliridae > Graphiurus > Graphiurus murinus. The sequence continues at coordinate 3,112 of PVLC010035813.1, read as the reverse complement.
ACAATATTTTAAAAGACAGAAATCATGAGATATATCACATCTAAATGGAAATATCATCTAAGGAAGGCACCATTTATCAACATCACTTTGAAATGCAGTGGAGGATGTGATGGCATTATGTAGATCTCAAATATCTATGGGTGAATGAAACTGGGTAACCTTAGCAACCCCAGGTACATCCATGCAGCTATAAATCAAATGTCAGCACTCTGAGCTATGCACAAAATAAAGAAATAATTCTTTGAAATATTCATAACACTATGCGGTGTATTATTTTGTAAGTCTGTCCCCATTATGCATTTTTGAATCTAACTAAAAAAAAAAAAAAAGACATAACATTTGCATAACGCACCACCCCCCGCCACCCACCCACCCACCTACCCACTGACATCTGCACAAGCTTCAGAAACAGAGAGACCTGTGCTATGTACTAATGGCCGCAGCAGAACTCGGGTGCGTGTGTGTGAGAGAGAAAGGGAACTCGATACAGAGGTAGCTAGTCTGACAGCACCGAAGTGGTTTCATATTGATTATTCCATTAAAAAAATAATAACTAAATAAGATATGAGAATTTTGGTAAAAGTGTCATGATATAGGTACATTTTTGTATGTGTGAAGGTAATATATTCAATATTTCACTCTCTGGAACTGGAAAAGATTTGCTCTAAAAATAAATAAATTCTCGCTGGCAAGAAATATACTAGTCTTCTTCTCATCGAGAGCATCACGTCGATGTGCGATTGTAACGTGTGGCACCAAATAAGGATTTTTATTTCATTTACACATCAAATTTTTCTTTGATAATTTGTTTGGAGGGGGGGTCTTGTTACATAAATACATTTGTTAGCAACCCATTTTAAAAATTCTATTCCCCACTCATTCCTGGACCTCCGAGCACAGTTCCTGAATATCATAATATCTGTGCCACAAAACGAGAACTGTGACATGGGAGTCGGTAGGGTTCTAAATCACACACAAGTGAACACGCTGACACTGCATGAGAAAGCCAAGTACCCACAGGGTGGGGCTCATTGTTTTGCTGTAAAAGTTTTATAAGAATGTTCAGGTTAAAAAATTCAGCACAGCTGACAAGCCTTTGAATGCATTTAAGGGACTTCCTAGGAAATAGCACTGCTTTTGGGGCACAATTAGTATAATCGTATATGTGTCACCTTACAAATGAGTTCTCTCCACTTTAAATACCAAACAGAGAAGGGTTTAAAACCAGGAATTAAGCAGGCCATTCTAAGGAAAAGCATCCCATTTCTCCCCAACCTATTTTTGTCCAACTTGCTATAGTCCTAGCGCTGTATTAATTGTTCTGGACCTACAGCACATGCTTCAATGAAAATAAATTACTTTATTTCTATTACACCGTTAATGGCCGCGTGACTTAATTTCATTAGCTCAAACCTGTTGAGAGTATTCAGATTTCCATAGCAGGACGCACTTAAAATGAAAAGATTCTTTCGATTCTCAATTAACGGGATCGTTCTCTTTCAACTGAAATGAATGTTATTGAAACCAATTAGCATAGACTGGGAGATCTCTCGCTAATGAGGGGAGTGTGGGTGAGTACACAGCAATGAAAAGATGGAATTAGAGGAGAGCCTCTTCGCGCTGGCCTGAATAATTACATGCTTAGTTGCCTAATTGTCTGGTGAAAAGCGCAGAGGTGCTGGTAACAGATTGCCATGTTCATTAAGCGGCAAGAGGGCACCTGCTGCTCGGCTTCATTTCCCCGCAGTCGATACACACGTGCTTATCCCTGGGGAATGGTATTTGGACACAGCACTAGCTGGGGAAGGCAAATGAGCGTGCCAATATGCTGCAATATTGTGTCCTTTATGCCAAGGTACAGGAGCTTAATATGTCAAACGGAATGAATAAAACCAACAGCGACTGGGAAGTTTACGAAGAGACTGACCCGCGAGCGAGCAAGCGCGGCGTAGCGCTCCACACTGTGTCAAGTTCAGCCTTTCAGTACAGATGTTCCTTTCTGGCCTGAGCTGCTCCACATCACACAGTACAAAAGATAAATGACAACAGTTGGGGCCTCGGCGATATTTTAGACAATGGTGTAACGAAAGAACGCGATGTCACTGTTAAAATTGAAAACAAATGTTCCATCCTAAAGGCGGGGGCCTGCGTGAGAGACACAGCATCCTTCCTATGGCCCTGTTGTGGGCAGATCAAAGAGAGACCCCTTTGTTCCCCAGCTAGCCTCCTCCAACCCTCTGTCTCTTAGATTGTTCTCGCTGTCCTGGGGCCAGCCGATGCTGCCTGTCTGATACACACCACCCGCTTCCGTCTGCCACGCTCCGGGCTCTGCGGCCTGTAAGCTGAGAATACAGCGTAACGTCAGTCATCTTTTCTGCAGGCGTCATCTTTCCATCCCGATGCTGGTGGGGAGTGTCAGTACCCCAAATCTGGCTCTTGATAAAAGGGCATTTTCTCAGAAATGAAGGAACGCGGTAAAGTGCCAGTGCTAGACTCACACGGCAGCGCCCTCTGTCAGGTGGAGTAGAATAATGGAGTGAGCCCCTGCCCCTGGCCCACCTGGAGACTGAAGCAAACCTCACCCCCGGCCCGAAGGCCTGCCCACGCTTGCCTCCTAGTGCCTTCAAACCTGTTTACACTCTTGTCTACATTCAAACACAGAAGACTTAACATAAACAGCTGCACCGCTGGCTTTTCCCAACCAACAGACCTGGAAACGCTGGCCTCCACGCCACAGTCAAGTGGACGGTGGCTCGGTCCTGAGTTTCTGGGCTGCCACAGCCCCAGCATTTGAAATTGTCTTTGCTCTATGTTTTTGCTTACAAAAATACGATAGTTCCTACTACCTATATTGTTCTCAAATGTGAGGAAAATTGGTCAAGAAAGGCATATATTTTCTGAGAAAAATTCATCTTGGGGCTGGGGTACAGCTCAGTGGTAAAGTGCTTGCCTAGCATATGCAAGACCCTGGGTTCCATCCCGAGAACTCACACACACACACACACACACACATCTTATAGCTAGCTGGCTTCGCTCATTGATGCTGCTCACCTTGTTTCTGCAGGCCTTTCTGTTTGTGAGGAAGGAAGGAAGGAAGGAAGGAAGGAAGGAA
>PVLC010035812.1:0-16118 GCA_004027655.1 Graphiurus murinus | reverse complement strand
GTAATCCCAGCATTTGGGAGGCTGAGACCGGAGGATCCGGGTTTGCGGCCAGCCTCAGCTACCTAGTGAGGCACTCCGCAACTTAGTGAGACTCGGTTTCAAAATAAAGAATAAAAAATAGGGCTGGGGGTGTAGCTCGGAGGTAGAATGCCCCTGAGTTCAATCCCCAGTACTGCAAAAAAAAAAAAAAAAAAAAAAAGAAATGGCCGAGACGGCAAATGTTATGTCATGTGTTTTTTAACCACAAATAAAGATTTAAAAAATATTTTAGAGCTCAAAAACTTCTGACTTTGAGCACACCAAAACCTAACAATGATCTTCATATATCCAATATGACCATTAAGATGGTTAAAATTAAAAGGCCGACAAGGCCAAGTGTTACCAAGGATATGGAGGAAATGGAATTCTCATATCCTGCTGGTGAGATATACAACTGCTTTGGTAAGTAGCTTGACAACTTCTTGCATAATAAAATATGCACTTACAATCCAGAAACTCCACTCTCAGGTATTTCCTCAAGAGAAATGAAAATATCTCTACCAAAAAGTCTTGAACTTAGCACCTATATTTAAAATAGCCCAAACTACCCAAGTGTCCATCAATGATAAGAAAACAATAATATCTACAATCTGATGTGCAATAAAAATATAATAGCTAGCCGGGCGTGGTGACACACGCTTGTAATCCCAGTATTTGGGAGGCTGAGACAGGAGGATCTGGGTTCGCAGCCAGACTCAGCTACTTGGTGAGGCCCTCCACAACTTAGTGAGACCCTGTTTCAAAAGAATAAAAAATAGGGCTGAAGGTGTAACTCGGAAGTAGAATGCCCCTGGGTTCAATCCTCAGTAACACACACACACACACACACACACACACACACATATAATAGCTAAGATAGTACCTGTAATATTATAGTAGATGATATTAATAATATCTATAATATCCACAATATATTGTGCAATAAAATGATTAGATACATATAACTACTGATACATATAACACGCATGAATTTCAAAACCATTATGCTAAGTGAAATCATTTAGACACTAGAGTATATACCATGTGATCCTATATATTTGAAATCCTAACACAGGTAATATGAGTCCATAGTTACAGAAAGCAGATCTGTGGCTGCTTGGAGATATGGGTAGTCAAGGGTGAGGATTGACTGCAAAAGAAAAGCACATGGGAACTCTTGGGGTGGTAGGGATGCTCAGTATCTTGACTATGGTGGTGGTGGTTACTCAGGTGTATGTTTGTGTGTATTTCAGTTTTTGTAAAAGTCTACCTAGATGAAGCTGACTAAGAAAAGAGAGGAGGTTCCAAAAACCTCTAAGCAGATGAGAAAAACAAAAGAAAGCCAAGCTATGCTTTTCTCATTCTCAATAGCTTGACAATTAATAAGTACCCTTAATTGACAGACTGGCTTAGATCAGCCAGTAGAGGGAACTCTTTCTCACGTTGAGGCTGGGTCAACCCGATGACCTACCAGGTTAATCTTGAAGCTGTAAAGGCTGGACTTTCCTACTGTCTGTCCCCTCTGCAGAGGTGCACCAACTAGTCCCAAGTAGAAAGGGCTCAGACAATTCCATTGGAGAAAACAACCCCGTTCCCACAGAGGGATGAGGGGAGGAAGAGTTCTAGACCAGTGTGTCGGTTCCTCAGCATCTGAGCTTTCTCCTGTGCTCCCTCCTGATGAGGCTGTTAACTAGTAAGGATGCTATGACAAGACCCCTGCACCGGGCGTGGTGGCGCACGCTTGTAATCCCAGCATTTGGGAGGCTGAGACCGGAGGATCCGGGTTCTCGGCCAGCCTCAGCTACCTAGTGAGGCACTCTGCAACTTAGTGAGACTCGGTTTCAAAATAAAGAATAAAAAATAGGGCTGGGGGTGTAGCTCGGAGGTAGAACGCCTCTGAGTTCAATCCCCAGTACCGCAAAAAAAAAAAAAAAAAAAAAAAAAGACCCCTGGCCTTATCCTGCAGCCAGCCCGCCAACCATCAGATCTCTGTCACAATGCTTGTGCCTGTGCCCGAGAGTGGGGTCCTACTTGCTTTTGTCACTTCTGACCTGGAGGCTGCCTAATGCCAGCCTAGCCTCGCCTGTTTGGGCGACCATTCACCTGCAACCATGCCACGGTTCTCTGCCCACTTATAGGACCACACCTGGGACTCCCTTTTGTGGAACCCCTGGAGATCCAGCCTCATCCGCCTCTGTTCTCCCTCGCCCCCGCTATGCAACCCGTCTATACTGAGTGTCCTGGTCCAGCTCCTGAAACCTTCTGAGATTTTGGAAGCCCATCTGCCACCACCTGCACTCTGGTTCTCAAAGGCGTCTCTTCAAGTCACTGTTCCCCAGAAAACCTCGTGGTAAGATGATCAGAAGTTCTTGGAGCAAAGCCTGAATCTCTGGAAACTAGTTCTCTCTATGTTGCTTCGAGGACGATGGGATTTTAGAACCAGGAGGGCTTCGGAGCCCATCTCTTCTGAGCACCTTGCACAACAGAAATTGCTGAGAGACGTGGAGGGCCTGACTTATAAACATTCCCCATAAGAGACACTCGTGACTTTTCATTATGAGGCAGATGTGATTGCTAAGATCTCCTTTATATAAACGTCAAATGTATCTTCTTAGAAATCCACCATCTCTCTTGGTTGCTGCTCTTCCAGGAGGAGCATGGAATTCTGATTTCTATACCCTTGCACTTTATTTGTTCAAAGTCAGCAACCATGGCTGGGCATGGTGGCACATGCCTGTAACCTCGGTATTTTGGAGGCTGAGGCAGGAGGATCGCAGATTGGAGGATAGTCTCAGCAACTTCAGCAAGATTCGCAGCAACTTACTGAGACCTGTTTCAAATTTTTAAAAAATAATAATAAAAATAAAAAGGCTGGGGGAACATAGTTCTCTAGAAGTAGAATGTCCCTGGGTTCAATTCCCAGTATGACAAAAAAAGAAAAGTCCTGCTTCTCCTATTAACCTCCTGCTTCTCATATTAGTTCTTCTGGCTCAGGAAAAGGTCAATTCAATTCAGTTTAATTCACATAGGAAAGAGAACCAACCCCCCCCCCCCCACATCCTGGACTCTATACTTCCAAAAACACAGGCAGCGTACCCTGATGGCTCACATTGAACTTGTCTCACAGAATGATCTAAAGTGTTGCAGCAACTAGCTGGCCAATCAGCCAATCGCTACTGAACATGACTGTGCTGAGATTCCATATGCAGCGTTATACAATCACCATCACACTATGAGATCAGAGAGAGACCTAGAGAGAGATGTGGACGAGCCTGTTCTGATTGTCAAAATCAAAACCTGCTGCTCCCCAAACCCACGCGTGCCCTTTCACACTCTCACCGCCACCCTGCCTTTGCGTGTAGTACTCCCTCCACCTGGAATTAATTCCCTCCTATCTTGTACTGATTGTCAGTTTAAGGCTTCTCTGCTCCAAATTCACCCTTCTTGCCTTCTCTGTGGAAATGGATCTGGGCCCTTCAATGTTTTTGTTTGTTTGCTAGCTGACGCAGTGTTAAAGCTTTGTCAGTAGGGGGCGCTGGAGAGACATTGCTCTCTGCTTGCTCTGCAGGCTTCTCCGTGGCTTCCCAGGGCTGGCTCCTGCAGTGCCCAGCAGCCAGAAGTCTCCCTGGCATCCCTCCCCTTGGGGCAGTTTCATGGCAAAGTGCTTCCAGTGAGTCACCTTCTCATAACAGCTCTCCCCAATGTCCTGTGGGGTTCTGGTAAGTTCTAGGTGGCAAATGTCCAGCAAGCTCCAAGGACACATCCTGCCCCCTCCAACAAGCTCTGGATTTCAGACCTAGAGTTTGTGGTTGCTCCTTATACCGAGGATTCCTATACTCTTTAGACTTCTCTACTTCTTACCAGCCCATATATTGTTACTGAAATCCCTGATATAAGCAATAAGTCATATTAAGCTATCCCTGTTCAAATTATGACGTAGTTCTGCTCTGCTGACTCAACCCAGATTGATTCTCCTCCCTTGTGCACCTGATAAACGTGTTTTCTTGAGACTGTGCTTGTGGCTCACGCACCTGTATTTCCACCCCTCCCCCCCACACACCTCCCTCTGAGAGTGCCTTGGGACTTGTACTGTGCCTTGCAAAAGGCTCGAATAGATGCATTCGACGTGTATTGATACATGTATTCACTTATTACACCCTTGTTTGGGGGTCGTTAATGGTGTAGCACATACCAGGGTAATGTAATTGATTTATTTTCCTAGAATGTTGATGAAGGATTTCCATGCTTTGAAATTTTCCTACCTTACCATTCTTTTCTTTTTTTCCTTCTTTCTTTCTTCATTCTTGCTCCTACTTCATACCTTCTGAAAGTGCTACAAAGTATATACTTAATTTTTAATGTGAAGTACATGAAGACTGTCCATTAGGATCTTTTTGCGTTTTCTCAAACCTTTTGGGGTTTGCATCTGTATAGGGAGTGCATCAATGAATCAATCAATCAATGAATCAATGAAGGATGAATTCCGCTACTGCTTGGAAATTATTTAAGAGCCAAGTTGGCAATTGAAGGTCACTTTTTACCTGGTTAATGACCAGAATCCTTCAGAGGCCATGATTGGGAGCCCCTGGATTTGGTGTCTCAGGGACAGAAGGTGGCCCCGTGGAGTCCTGTTCAGGCTGAGTCTCATCATCAACCCAAGCGAGGCCTCCGTGGCCATGGCTACCTCCCCACAGAGGCAGCTCCAGCCTGACACCCCACTGAATGATCAGATGAGAAACATTGTGAAACTCAGGGTCTCACCCCTCCAGCTGGCCTCATCTCATGCACAAAGGTGCGAATAAAGGAAGGTTCCCCAAAGATATTTATCTTTGAGTTGCTCTGAAGGCCTTAGCTAGCAAATATTTTTATATGGTCAAATTTTAATCTCACTCAGGCAGCTATCCAGTCTGACAATTCTAAAAACTTGTTTTTAGCCAGGTGTGGTGGCGCACGCTTGTAATCCCAGCATTCGGGAGGCTGAGACGGGAGGATCCGGGTTCAAGGCCAGCCTCAGCTACCTAGTGAGGCACTCTGCAACTTAGTGAGACCCATTTTCAAAATAAAGAATAAAAAATAGGGCTGGGGGTATAGGTCGGAAGTAGAATGCCCCTGAGTTCAATCCCCAGTACTGCAAACAAAAACAAAAACAAAACAAAACAAACAAACAAACAAAAACCCTGTTTTTCCCACACAGATGGGTGTTTCTAGTTACCTCAAAGGGTTCAGAATAATTCTCAAAAAGATCCTAATGGCCAGCCTATTTATTTTACACTAAAAATTAAATATATGTTTTGTAGCACTTTCAGAGGGCCACAGAGTAGGAGCAAAGATGTTATTTTAAAAAAGAAGAAGAAGAAAGAAAGAAAGAAAGAAAGAAAGAAAGAAAGAAAGAAAGAAAGAAAGAAAAGAATGATAGGGTAAGAAATTTTCAAAGCGTGGAAATCCTTCATCCACATTATAGGAAAATCCATAAATCAATTCACATTACCCTGCTATCTGCCATACTTTTAACAACCCCAAAACAAGGGCATAAAAATCATAATACACACACGCATAGAAGCATACATACATGTACACACACATCTGTTTACCTGGCCCACATAGATTGCATACACACATAAATATTACTCTTATAAACATATTTCTCTCATCAGATCACGTGTCACACTATTTTACCTACCTGCTTGCTCTCCTTTGTTTCTATATCCCTGCTTCATTTCCTTCAGTTTGTAGAATGTTGTGAATAAAAAATGGAAAAGTAACATTTTCAGCAAAGTGCCACGCATAAATTAAGCAATATTTTAGTGTTAAAAATAAATTAAATAGAAGTAAATTTAACCAAGGTAGCAAGAGACTTGCACACTAACTACAAAATATTGCTAAAAGAAATTAAAGATACATATAAATGGAAAGATATCCTATATTCATAGATTGAAAGATTTAATATTGTTAAAATGATACTCAAAGTAACCTACAGATCCAATGCAATCCTTACCAAAATTCCAGCAACTTTTTTTCCCCCACAAATCCCTAAAACAATCTTGGGGGGAAAAAAAGAAAAGAACAATAAAGACAGGTTTATAGACCAAGGGAATAGACTAAAAAGCTCAGAAATAAACCTTCACATATGATCAAATGACTTTCAACAAGAATGCCAAGGTCATTTGATGGAGAAAACGGCAGGTTTTTTTCCAACAAATGGTGCTGGGAAAACTGAGTATCCACATATACTAGGATGAAGTAGGACCCTTACCTTACCCTGTTTTCAAAAATTAACACAAAAGGGATTAAAAGCAACAACAACAACAACACCTAAGCATAAGAGCTAAAACTGTAAAAGTGTTAAAAGAAAATATAGTAGGAAAACTTATGATATTGGAGTTGGCAGTGATTTCCTGGACACAACACTAACAGCACGGGCAACCAAAGAACAAATACAGTGGATCTCATCACTGTTAAAAGCTGGTGTGCACAAAAGGACATAGACGAGTGGAAAGACAACCTACAGAAGGGGAGAGAATGTCTGTGAATCGTGCATCTGATAAGGGATTGATATCAACAATATATAAAGAGCCCCTACACCTCAATACCAGTAAACCCCAATTTTCTTTTTTTTTTAATTGGTGTATTGTGATCATACATCTTTGCTCGGTACAGGCTGGTAAAGGCATAAATGCACACATCTCTCATTTAGCCCTTCCCCAGTTCCTGCCCCACTACCTTCCCCACCCTCCTTCTCAAGTTTAACCCCCAATTTTCAAATGGGGAAAGTTGTTCAGTGAGTACAGGGTCTCAGTTTGTGGTGGTAAAAAGGTTCTAGAGGTGGTGGCTACACACATGTGCTTGGTGGCCCTGAATTGTGCCCTTGAGGATGAGAAATGGAGGCTCAGAAACGCAAGTGTTTTGCCATGGAAATGAAGAAAGGAAGCAGGAGAGCAGGGAGAAGGAGCCCGGAGAGTCAGGCTGCAGGATCACCTGTGTGTCCTTCCTGCTGGCTGACAAATTATGGGTGAGGTCAGGCTAAGTGTGGAGGGACCAGACCAGGCCACTGTAGCCAGCCTCTGACTCAGCACCTGCCTGCAGGCCAGGTGAGCCTCCAGACCTTCACCGCAGGTGCTGAGCCCCAGATACTGTCACTGTCAACATAACATAAAGGGGCACGGAGTCTACCTCTCCCTCCCACGAGAGGGGAAAGGTCTACTTAAACAGTCTCTGAGAAAAGGCCTGAAGGAACTTGAGCCCTCTAAAAATGCTTGATGATTACCTGGCCCTGCATTCAGCTACGGATCCTTTGAAGTTTAAAAAAAAAAAAAAAAATGGAATAACTAATCCTGGAGGTGAATCATTCACAGAATACCTGGGGTGAATCATTCACAGAATACTGGCCCAATCTGGGAGCTCAAAATGTTAATGTTTTACCAAGGTGGCTGCTGGTTTTTAATCTATTATTAAACAGTAGTGCCCTGGTCTTCAGTATATTAGTATATCAACTAATGTATTATTAATTAATAGTATGCTGGTTTGTAATATATTATTTTTCTTTACTGTAATCTCTTTCCATCTCTATCTCTCTCAAAGAGTGACACCACAAAGAGATTGTATTAGTGTTTATTGAGAGCATACTTCATGTAAACTCTTTATACGTATTATTCAATCCTCAAGCCGGACATAGTGCTGCATGCCTGTAATCCTAGTACTTGGGAGGCTAAGATAGGAGATCACCAGTTCAAAACAATCTTCAGCAACTTAGCCAGACTCTCAACAACCTAACGAGGCCCTGTTTCAAAACAAAAACCTTAAAAGGGGGGCTGAGGGTGTCGTTCAGAGGTAGAATGCCCCTGGGTTCAATCCCCAGTAAAACACACACACACACACACACACACACACACACACACACACACACACGATGGCCGTCTTTTCGAGCTAAGAAAACGCTGAGAGGTTGAGCAACCTGTCCAACGTGAACTATATAAAGTCTCTGGAGGGCTACAAGGCACGCCAGGCAGTCTGATCCAGATCCTTCCTATTAGCCTAGCCAGTGACCTTGGGATATCCCTCCCACGCTCTGTGGGGACCTTTCTCTCACTTGTGAAGTGAGGAAACTGGACCAGGTGCTTGATGTTCATCCTGGTTTCAAGTCCATTTCTTCTTCCCTGTGTGCAAATGACCCTCCAGCGGGGCTGGGGCTGGATAACAGAGCTGGGCAAAGGCGACAGTGGCCCTGAGCCTGTGAGCTCCTCTGTCCCTCCCCGCAAGCCTTGACTCTTCTCTGTACTCTCCTCCAGCCACTGGAGAATCTTCTCGAAGTTTCTCCCACCTTGAAACGACCCAATACGTGAAAAGATGAAAAGATCCAATACTCTGGAGACGAATGGGAATTACTGCTATTGGTATTCTCCTTACTCTGCTCTTTTTCTTCCCCTGGAGACACAGAACTTCTCACTTGTGAATTTCCTCACAAGCCTGGGCAGCGGTGTGCTGTTAAACATTTAACCACCAGGCCCAAAGGGAGGCAAGAATTCCGGGTTGGGCGCATGTTCTGAGAGCCGTAGTGACCCGTTCCCCCCACGGCTGATATCAAGCTACAGTGCCAGGAATTATGAAGCAGAAGGAGTCGGCACCAAGACGCCAAGGAATCTGGCTCAGTACTATTTCATCTGCAAGGCCTGCAGGTTGAAGGATTGTCCATTTATTTGCTCATTCATCTGATGAACTTTCTTTAAAAGTATACTTGCCATGTGAACAAAGCATCCATGGAAATAGCTGTTTACTGGAAGTAAAACCCCTATTGGGTTTATTACAAACTTATTTTTGATGTTCCTTAGGACAAGACAGATGGGATGACGGCTTTTCTACTTTCTACTTATCCAAATCAGGTGCTGCAGTTGCTTCTCCTGGGTTAGCAGTTCTCATCAACATTCTAAACATCGGGAGAAATGGCATCAGGAGGGCTTTAACCAACCTGAGCCAGACGTGGTGGCACACACCTGAAATCCCAGCACCTGGGAGGCTGAGACAGGAGGATTGCAGGTTGGAGACCAGCCTCAGCAACTTAGTGATACTCTCAGCAATCTGGTGAGACCCTGTTTCAAAACAAAAAATAAAAAAAAGGGCTGGGGGTGTAACTTGGAGGTAGAATGTCCCTAGGTTCAATCCCCAGTACCACTACACATACACGCAAAAAGAGAATATTGCTTCCACTTCTGGCTATCTACCCCAAAGAACGGAAACCAAACTATCAGACCAACGCATGTGTATCTATGTTTATAGCTGCACAGTTTACAATTGCCAAACTATGGAAGCAGCCAAGATGTCCATCAACAGATGAATGGATTATAAAACTATGGGATATGTACACAATGGAATTTTACTCAGCCAGAAAGAAGAACAAAATCATGTCATTTGCAGGGAAATGGATGGAACTGGAAAAACAGTATGCTAAGTGAGATTAGTCAGTCACAAAAAGTAAAAAAATTCATATGTTCTCCGTAATATGCGGAAGCTATGGAGAAGATGGGGCATAAGAGGGACTCCAGATGAAGAAGGAGAAACCTTAGATGAGCAAAAAAGTTGACTTAACAGAAGGTGATGGAGTGGGGATACACCCTAATGCACATGATGTACTTTCACAAATATATCAAAATCAATCACTAAACTGAACCTGAGAAGGAGGGAGGGCAAGGGAGTGGGGTGGAAATTGGGAAAAGGTTAAATGAGAAATGTGCGCATGTATGCCTCTACCAGCTTGTACCTAACAAAGATGTATGATTACAATGCACCAATTAAAAAAAAATTAAAAAGAGAGAATATTGCTTTATTGTTGAAAGTTTACAAAACCAATGCAAAAAAATTTACATCTATAAAACGCTGGTCTTGACACACACACCTTCTATAATACTTTTTCTCTACATCATTATAGTCAAGATGTATGTGGAATGTGAAGAATATGGCTGTTGGAGCCTTACTGCCTGGATTCAGATTCCAGTTCCACCACTTATTTGCTGTGTGAACTTGGGCAAGTGACTTGACTTCTCTGTGCTTTGGTGTTCTCACTGTAAAGAAGGGTTCATGAAAATAACAGTAGCTATTGAAAGAGCATATATATATATATATATATATATATCATATAATACATACATAGGAGCCCGGGCATGGTGGGATTACATTTGTAATTCCAGTACTTGGGAGGCTGAGACAGGAGGTCGCAGGTGAGACCCTGTTTCAAAAATAAAGAATAAAAAATAGGGCTGGGGGTGTAGCTCGAAGGTAGAATGCCCCTGGGTTCAATCCCCCCCCAGTACTGTTAAAAAAAAAAAAAAAGGAAAAAATATACACACAGAACTACCCAGAACATATAAAAAGTTCTGCATAAGCATTAGCAATTACAGGTCATGTAACAGAAGCACAGGTTTCTCAAATGTTGTCCTGCAACTGAACAGGGTGGCCCTCAGTGTCTTTCTGCAGTTCTCCATGGTGCCTGGTACATGGTATGACTTTAATAAATTCTGGCTGAGTAAACACATGACATCACGAGCTGATTAAATGCAATTGAGCAACGTCACAGAGAAGCCACTGACTCCACCGCCAGGGTCTGGGGCCTCTTTTATGACTCGCAAGCCCCCGGAAGGGAAGGCAGACACCCAAGAATGAGGCCGGGGAGGGCGTGGTCAGAGGTGCTCACATATATATTTGTGTGCAAGTGTTCACTGTGTATAAGCAAGAAAAAAATGAGATCAGCCTGAATGTTCATCAGCATGGGAAAGGGTCAGTACATTATGATGGGACCCCAACATATTTATGTTTTCAGCAAGTATTTATTCACAGAAAAAAAAAATCCCTAATTGTAATAAGTGAAAGAGCTGCCATGTCCAATTGTATAAACAATATAAAGCCAGGTTCTTTTTTTTTAATGTGTTTTTGCATGAGGAGAGAAATAAAAAGAGACTTATAAGGAATATGCCAAAGATCATTTTTAAAAGAACTAATCATAAAAAAAGGGCTGGGATAGAGTGTCCCTGAATGCTGTCTTTGAGTGGTGGGATTTAAGGTGATTTTTAAAATGTTTTCTTCTTTATATATTTTTGTATTTTCTAGTTTTTCCAAAACTGATAAAGAGAATCGAGTTGCTATTAAACAACATAGATCTTAACTATCAACCTCAAAATTAGCGCCTTGGGAAAGAAATTCTGAGTTCCTCTGTGTGTGCCGATTCACCGAGTAACCACCTCTGAGGAACCAGCCACTGGCCACCCAGTCTGATGTTCCCAGCCACCCATCCCATCCTGTTCCCAGTCTGCCAGTGTCCCAAACTGGCAGGACAGTATAACCTCTGTGTTGCAAACCCGATGTTGAGGTCCAGCCATTCGGAAGAAGCAGCGGTGTTAGCTTCATTTTTCACCTGCCTTCCATATATCTGGCGTTGGGTAAATACAGTCAAGCTCACATAGACATATTTCCAGCTATTATAAACCAAGCACATTTGTGTTATCTCCTGCCCTGGAGGTGCCTGATAGGAAGGTAGCGAGACGGAGGGCCTCACTGATAAGGCTGGACAAACGTGCCTTCTGAAATTGGCTACAGGAGAGGCCCCGATTGGAGTCGTGCAATATGTAGCAAAATCTAGCTAAATTTGGGTAACAGGGGAGTCTCAATTTAGTGAAGTGTGGATTCTAAGAATAGTTGGCTAAGGAAAGCCATTTTATTACCTTTAAACCCGAGTGGTCTTGAGATACAATGCTGCTAGTCTAACTAAACCAAGGCAGCAAAGATATACCAGGCTCCTGTTTCAGGAGTAGGTAAGAGCCGGGCGTGGTGGCGCACGCTTGTAATCCCAGCATTCGGGAGGCTGAGACCGGAGGATCCAGGTTCGCGGCCAGCCTCAGCTACCTAGTGAGGCACTCCGCAACTCAGTGAGACTCTGTTTCAAAATAAAGAATAAAAAGGGGCTGAGGGTGTAGCTCGGAGGTAGAATGCCCCTGAGTTCAATCCCCAGTACCGCAAAAAAAAAAAAAAAAAAAAAAGGAGTAGGTAAGAATCATTTCTAGTAAGCATATCCGTCAGCTATGATTTGGTCCTTCCCATGTGTTTACAAATAACTTATTTGGGACAAGAAAAAAGCAACTTATTTCCTTAAGTAGTGCAATTTTTCTCAATCTTAGTTTTATTCTTCATTTGCGTACCCACTGCACTCCTCAAGAAAGCTTGGGCCAACACCCATCTAAAAGCATCCTCAACTTCAGACAGTTGCGTTAAATGAATCAGATTTGATAAAGGAAGAGGAGGAGGAGGAGGAGGAGGAGGAGGAGGAGGAGGAGGAGGAGGCAGCATAACTCAACCGCATGGAGCTGGAGAGGCACACAGACTTCATTTCCCTCCTAGCTCCTTTGCTGTGGATGGAAGAACCAAGCAGAATTTCTATTTTCATTCATGAAGAAAACCTGAGAACACGGGGCACCTGTGGGAAACGATCCGCCCCAGAGAAAAGAGTCAGGTCAGGAGACACCGTAGGCATACAACATTCCCAAAGTGGGCGACACCACGCTCCCGGGTGCTAGAATGAAATGTAGACTCATACAAGTGCAAATTTGTCACTGTACACTGCATCTTTCTGTTTATTGGCTTAAAGAAAGTAGGTGTCCAGAGGGGGCACTGAGTGTTTGTTTGTTTCCTGAAAAGGAGTAACCCTTGCAAGGGAAGAAATTGCTAAAACCAAGGAATATTTTATTGTGAACCGAAATGTATTCTCTCTGCTGGTCAGTCAGTAATTTCATGGCAATAATTTATTTGCACAACACTTGTTAACTTATTTACATAATACTTGTCTGGGGACCCAGGAAGGTTGGGAGCAGGATGGTCCTCAGCCTTATCCATGAGGTCCTTCTCGCCTTCTCTCCGTTCACATCATCTGCTTTATTCGTCATTCCTCTCCTTATTCTTATTTTGAATTAGAATTAGAATGTAAAGCTGGGCGTGGTGGCGCTCGCTTGTAATCCCAGCATTTGGGAGGTTGAGACCAGAGGATCCGGGTTCGTGGCCAGCCTCAGCTACCTAGTGAGGCACTCCGCAACTTAGTGAGACTCGGTTTCAAAATAAAGAATAAAAAATAGGGCTGGGGGTGTAGCTTGGAGGTAGAATGCCCCTGGGTTCACTCCCCAGTACCGTAAAAAAAAAAAAGGGGGGGACTTTACTATAATTAACATTAATATATTAAAAGAACCAGTGGAAAGTTACACAACGTGCTTTGACAGGCAAGAAATTTCAGTAGAGATAGAAAATTAAAAATAATAGAGATGCTAGGAAAAAAGATATTAGAGATAAAGAATTTCTTAAAGGGCTAATTAGAAGGCTGAAACTAGGTGGGAGGAGGAATATCAAGCGTCTCTTCTGTTGCAGGTCACGGAGCCTTCGTGCCCAGGCTGGGCGCCCTTTTCTCCATCCCAAACACCCAGCTTTCCAACTCTCGGGGGGCGGGGGGCTTGCTGTCTTCCTTGAGCTGGGGTGGGTCAGGATGCCTCTGAGCAGCCCAACTTTGGGTCCAGATAGAGTGGGTAGCTGATGCTCATGTGGAGGTGTTTCTGGGACCAGAAAGCAGATCTGAGAGGAGACCAGTTGGTGTGGGGGACCTTGGCTACCCGACTTGCTGGCTCAGTGGCCCTCTCAAAGTAGCAGGCAGGTTTCAGAAGATGTTCCAGGGGCCAGGGACAAAGTTACTCCGGAAGGCATAGAACACTCCTATTGGTAGCTGGGTGTGGTGACATACACCCATAATCCTAGTACTTGGGAGGCTGAGACAGGAGGATCGCAGGTTCAAGGCAAGCCTCAGCAACTTAGTGAGACTTTAAAAAGGGGGTGGGGGGCTCAGAGGTAAAATGCTCCTGGGTTCAATTCCCAGTTTATATACACAGGAAGGAAGGAAGGATGGAAGGAAGGGAGGAAGGGAAAAAGAAAATGTCCGCTGGTGGTTAGCTGGAATCACCTGCCTGAGGATAGAATTTTCTTCCTGCTGTTGCTGACGTGGGTGTGGGGATCTCAAAGTGCCCCAAAGCTGCACCTAATGCTGTCATCCAATGCAAGAAGATCACCTTGTTTCACCCTTGCAGCAATCAAGTGGTTCAAGAGGCAAATTCTCTCCCTGTGGATGAGACCCTCAGACCCCATGGGCCTTCGGTGTTGTAAGTGAGGGTCACTCTAAGCCTCTGTTGCTGCGGGCATGAAGAAGGCTAGGATTCTCTTGTTATTTCATTCACAAGTTTGGTTTGTTTGTTTGTTTTGTGGTACTGGGGATTGAGCCCAGGGGTGTTCGTACTCCGACTATATCACCAGCCCCTTTTATTTTTTATTTTAGAGAAGGTCTCACTAAGTTTCCGAGGATGGTCACAAACCACCCATCCCCCTGTCTTAACCTCCCAAGTACTGGGATCGCAGGCCTGTGACCAGCAAAGTTTGACGCTTTTTTTAAAATCCAGGATATTTCCATACAGCTGCCTTTGGAGATGAGTCACTAGCCCTCCAATGTGAACAGTGTGTGTGTGTGTGTGTGTGTCTGTGTGTGTCTGTGTCTGTGTGTGTGTGTGTTCCTTTGGAGTAAATTCGTTGAAAACTATCCACCTGGAGTCATGCCAGCAGAGCTTTTAAATGTATGTATCAGCCTGCAGGGTGAGTGGCCTGGCCAGCACCGGATGACACCCTAGTTTGGGTGGGACCCTTCTACCAGGAGAAGACACTGTGCCCCTCTTGGTACTTTCCCACCGTGAGGCTCCAATAAGTCAGTCTCCCTCCAGTCTTCCGAAAGAGCTAGCTCATGACCCAGGCCACGGGGGTTTGTGGGCTGGATACTCCATAAAAGAGGGCATGGATCAGGAGGGGCCCGGAACTGCAGCCTTCCCAGGAAGTGTTCGCTTAGCAGTGGATCTGCCAACCTGCCGGCCTCAGAGAGTTCTCGCGAGAGGTCAAGGAGCGGTGTTACAGAGACTATAAATAAAGTCCAAGCCTCTGTCCCCTGCGGCCTTTTCAGCCAGTGAGCCACTTGATGGAGAGGTGTCAGATAAATCTCAGGGGGCTGGAGGACTGGAAGGTTCAGGGCTGACGGCTTTCTCCAAGGGCTGGCTGGCTGGGGAAGCGGTGGAGGCAGGTGCCTGGCAGGTTGGCTGGACGGGTGGAGGAGGGAGGAGCCCGGGGAGGCGTGCGACCTGGGGACGCTCATTTATCTGTCATTCACCCCAACCCCGGTGACGAGGCGCCCACAGGCCCCGGTTTGCCCAACGCACGCACACATGTGGGCCACCTCGGGCTCATCTCCAGGACGTCGCAGGCCCTGGGCCAAGGAGGAGGCTGGCCTACACCCAGCTGACTTGTGAGGGAGCGCAGCCTTGTGAGGAGCGGCTGAGGTGTCGCCCATCCTTCCCCCAGGCGCCTTCCTGAGCAGAACCTGGATCCTGTGGCTCAGGTGCTTGGGCTTCCTGAGCCCCGACCACCACCGGCGCTGGCTGCCCAGGGCCTGGCACCCACGCTCCTTCCCAAAGCATTAGCCACCGCCAGACCCGGTCACCTGCAGAGGTCACTGCGCTGGGCTGACTGGGGCCTTTCCTGTCACCCCCCACCTAAGCTGGTCATTCATGAAAAAATTTTGATAATGTGCATGACCTTTGACCCATCTTTCATTTCTCAAAAATTTATCACTGACCAATTATTCTCTTCTGTTCCTGCTTTTGTTTGTTCATCTAATGTCCACCAGGAGTCTTTTGGGGTGCTGGGCTGTGCAGTGTGAACAAGCCAGAAATTAAAGACTTCGAATGGAGCGCCTAGGTCCTTTGGTTTTCCCCTGAATTTATTTATTTGTTTATTTTTTTATTCATTCATTTGTTTGTTTGTTTTGCAGTACTGGGGATTGAACCCAAGGGCATTCTACCTCCGAGCTACACCCCCAGCCCTATTTTTCATTCTTTATTTTGAAACAGGGTCTCACTGAGTTGTGGAGGGCCTAAGTAGATGAGGCTGGGCGAGAACCTGCAATCTTCCTGTCTCAGTAGAATTACAAGTGTGCGTCACCACACCTGGCTTCCCCTGAATTTCGATTTTTTTTTTTTTTTTTTTTTTTTTTT
>PVLC010035811.1:0-16112 GCA_004027655.1 Graphiurus murinus | reverse complement strand
GACGCCCCCACCCCACCGTGGCCTTCCCCCCTTCCCCAGGGAAGGAAGGGCCGCGAGCCGCCTGCTATCCCCTCCGGAGCCCGGGCCCTCGACCGTGGCCAGGCCCAAGGCAGCTTCCCCTAGACCCTGCTCCGCCCCCGGGAGTGGGGAACCGTGGGAACCGTGGGAACCGTGGGAACCGCGCCAGGTTAGGGGAGCTGACTCCCGGGGCGGGAACAGGCAGAGAGGAAACCAGACTTGGACGACAGTGGGTGCGGCGGGCGCACCCCCACCCTGACCATCACGAGACCGCCCTGTGAGTCTGTTCCCTCCCCACCGGAGACAGGTGGGCCCACCCGCGCCGCCTGGGAGAGACCCGCCATGGCCCCCACCGCACACTCCGCAGCTGCAGCGCTTGGGGGCCGGAGTCGGCAGAGGGGCCCTGGCTGCCTCCCGGGGATGAATCGGGTTGGGGTAAAAGGAGAGGAAAGATGGGGGACCCAGTGAGCCAGCGAGCACTGGGGAACACGCCCACAGACCCTCGTGTGGAGGGCGGACTGAGCAGATCCCGAGGGGGCTGCTCTGCTGGGTATGAAACTCCACGCAGAAGCAGGTCGTCCCTGAAGGGTTTAGCACCGGGCTCCGCAGGAAGCTGGGTGACTAGCTAGTGAGAGGGACACCCGTGTTCAGTGGCACCCGTGAGGACGCTCCAGGACAATGAGGACTTGCAGGCATCTGGGGGCCTCACCTCCTGCAGCAATCCACAGGAAGGGCCTGGGCTCCTGGGGTCTGGGCCACACACCCCGGGCTGACTGGACCTCAGGGGGTGGAACCCGATCCCTGTGGGCCCCCTCCCAGGTCCCTGCCGCCACCAGGGGCCTCTATATCCTAGGCCAAGGGGCGGGGTGGGAGGGGAAAAGGGAAGCAAGAAAAGAAGGGTGGCTGGGTTTGGACGGAAGCCCCCCACCTCTTCCCGTGAGAAGGGAGGGTCTCCAGGAGTGTCCCATCCCCCTTGGGGAACCCTAGGCCCCCGCCGGTGGCCACTTCCCTAGTCTGAACCCGGCTGAGCTAGGGGAGGGGTTCTTGGATTCCCAAGCTGGAATGGGACACCAGTGGGTGCTTGCCCACCCCATCATGACCAAGCCACCATGACCGAGTGACAGGAGTCCACAGACTCGCTGCACCTTCCCTCCCCAGGAGAGCAAGTATGGGGTTCCTGCCTATTAGCAGTCCCAGGAAAACAAGTGCAGGATCTCAATCAGAGAAGCATAGAAAGCCAGGCATGATGGCAAAGGCTTGTAATCCCAGGACTTGGGAGGCTGAAACCGGAGGATCTGGATTTGCCACCAGCCTCCTCTACTTATGGAGGCTCTCCGCAACTGTTTCAAAATAAAGAATAAAAAAATAGCACTGGGGGTATAGCTCAGAGGTAGAGTGCCCCTGAGTTCAATCCCCAGTAACACACACACACACACACACACACACACACACACACACACACAAATACATACATGTTGATCAGAAAGCACAATCTCTGAAGTGAAGAGTGTAAAAACCCATCACAGCTTCCCCCAAAGGGAAAAGGGAAAGAAGTCAAATTGGAGCCTAACCCACATTAAATCAAAATGAGCCAGCCCAGGAGAAAATGACCAGCAGGTGGAACCAGAGAAGAGACAACACCAAGGTTGAGCAGCAGGTGGTGAAGGAGGGAGGAGCTAAACCTGAACTTGCAGGTCAGGTCTCAAAGGACCCCAGGCCAATGACAGTGACCCCTCCTGGGAGGTCATTTTATGTTGGAGGTGGGTTTCCTAACGGGGCTTTGTGAGATGGTCCTAGGATTCCATGTAAAATTACGGCTTAAGGGCTTAAGGTATTTAACCCTTTGTGTGCTGCCTGGTGCTGCTCTCACAACAATAAGCAGTGATCCCTCAGCTCTGTTCAGGGTTTCACTGGGGTTTGCTCACCCTGGGGGGCGGTGTGTACAGGCCCACCTGCTGCCGCACACCGAGGGAGCTAGGAGGGAGATGGAGGCTTTTCCCTCCCGGTTCCCTTCCCCAGCCTCCCCGTGCACTGCCAGCTGACTCAGGGGAGGAGCACACTCTGGCCAACAGAAAACCAGAGGGAAGGCTCATTCTAAGGAAGGAACTTCTGTGTGCCACGACTCAGCTGTTTCCTGCCATTCTGTTCTAAACATTGCAAGAAATGTGGATCGTATAGGTTAGCAGGGGATTCTTTTGTGTCTTTCTTGCTATTGTGTCTTTTAATATTTTATTGATGTTTGTTTTGAACACATCTGACAGTTCCTTGCTGCAATTGTTGAAGCCGAGGTGCGGGAGAAGAGGCGCGTTCTAGACACAGACTCAGGGACATTTCTGTTGAGGTTCCTGATGAAGAGTCACAGTCTTCTCAGGTATTTCACCCCTAGTACAACAAGGGGTACAAAGGAATTCTGTCCTTACAGGGAAGCTGCTTCTCAAGGGTCTTAGGTGGACTCAGAATCCAAGCTGCCCTGTTCTATTTTGTGTTGTCTGCGGCATGCAACTTACTAGCAGTTACTCTCGCAGTTATAACTAAATCAGTTATTGACAAGGATATTGATTACTTTAAATGGTTTTCTGATATTAAGAAAGTAGTTCAAAAAATCGATGGTGGATTCCACAACCATTGTAAACAGGGCCATTTACCAGGAAATAAAGAAACCTGCCGCTGAATTTCAGCCCCAGGGATCCTTTCATGGGAACCAGGGGAACTGAGGGCCCTGCAACAATTTCATATGATTAAGGGTCAGAGTCAATGCACACTGCACAAAGAGATCACTTATTGGTTACCCTGTGTGTATAAAACCCATATATTAAACCTTGTAGTAAGCTTTTATGTGCTGAAATGCAATTTACTAACCACCCCAAAAGCCTAATGAACAAGCCAGGTGTAGTGGTACACACTTGTAATCCCAGCATTTGGGAGGCTGAGACTGGAGGATCCAGGTTTGAGGCCAGCCTCAGCTACCTAGTGAGGCACTCTGCAACTTAGTGAGACCCTGTTTCAAAATTAAGAATAAAAAATAGGGCTGGGGGTATAGCTCGGGGGTAGAATGACCCTGAGTTCAATCCCCAGTACCTCAAAAAAGTAAAATAAAAGTGATTCTACTAAAACAAAAGAAAACACATCCATGCAATGCATGCAGGGGAATCATTATTAACAATTGTAAAGACAGGAAGCACCCAAGCGTAATCCAATGAGGCCTGACCACACGATGGAATACTACTTGGCAAGGAAAAGGAAGGAGGCACTGAAGGTTGCTGCCAGGCAGATGGGCCTGAGGACGTCGTGCTAGTGACCAAGCCAGTCTCAGGACCACGTGCTGCGTGCCTGTGTTCCTGGGATCTGACCAGAAGAGGCGGGTCCACGGAGACACAGGTGCATTGATTAGCGTTTCCAGGGGCTGGAGGTGTATGAGCTGGGGAGGGGGGTGGGGGGGTGGGATTCTTTTTGAGATGATAGGACCTAGACAGCGGTGAAGGTTACACGACATTGAGAACTTATTAAAATCCACTAAATAAAAATATCTGAAAGACCCACGGAGTCGAGTTTCAAAATTTCTAGCCACACTCGATTCTGACCAGGGGTGCTGGGCAGGGTCTCTCCTCAGTCCTCCCTGACTTCTGGTTGTCAGGGGAGCTGGGGAGGGGAGGACACAGGGAGGAGAGGGTGTCCGTCTCGGGGGGCTGGTTGGGGTCCCAGAGGGTGGGGTGGGGTCTCCAGAAGGCCCTGAGGGACCTCCCTGAGGCTGCTTTGTGGCTGACTCCCTCTGGCTCTTCCCCATTTGCTGAGTCTCATCAAGCAGCTCCAGGCCCGTGCAATCTGCATGCGTGCTCTGTGAGAAATGAGAAAAGTGTTCTTGGTTATTTATGGATTTGGTACTGGGGCCAGAACCCAGGAGCATTCTACCTCTAAGCTAAACCCCAGCCCATTTATTTATTTATTTTATTTTATATTTTTGGTGTACTACTGGGGATTGAACCCAGAGGTATTTTACCTTTGAGCTACACCCCTAGCTTGATTTTATTTCTTATGTGGAAACAAGGTCTTCCTAGGTTGATGAGAGTCTCACTACTTGCTGAGGCTGTCCTCAAACCTGTGATTCTCCTGTCTCAGACTCCCGAGTACCAAGATTACGAGTGGGTGCTACCACGCCTGGTCCATTTTAAATTTGATTTATTTTTTTCTTTTATTTTGAAACAGGTACTCCCTAAGTTGGTGAGGCTGGCCTTGAACCTGCAACTCTCTTGTCCCAGCATCCTGAGTACTGGGATAACAGTTGTGTACCACAGTACCAGGCTCAAAGGACGTGTGTTAAACACACGCATATAAGATCTCTCAGAGCCGGGTATGGTGGTGCACGCTTGCAATCCCAGTACTTGGGAGGCTGAGACAAGAGGATCCGAGTTCACCGCCAGCCTCAGCTATTTAGTGAGGCACTCTGCAACTTAGACCTTGTTTCAAAATAAGCAATAAAAAATAGGGCTGGGGGTATAGCTTGGAGGTAGAATGCCCTTGAGTTCCATCCCCAGTATGGCAAAAAAAATAAAAAATAAAAAAAAGTTTCCCAGTGTCTGTGGGGTGGGGATGTGGTGCAGCTTCCCTTGGTGTTTAGGAAGCCTTCACGGGCTCAGTTCATCGCAGGCAAGCCTGGGGAAGCTTGTGCAGAAGCCTCCCCCCCCCCCCCAAGCTGTTGGCAGCACCCAGCTCCTGCTGGGCTGCAGAACTGGCGGCCTCAGTCCTGCCCCCTGCTGGCTGGAGGGTCCTTGACCTGTGAGCCTTCCTGAGAGGCAGCACAGGACAGAAGGACCCCAGGAGGATGGCTGAGGACATTAATCCCCTGCTCCCCACACCTTGGACGCCCCTCCTGGTGGGAAGCAAGGCACAGGTCCTGCTGGATGCAGGGGAGGGGGCGGGAAAGGGCGGAGTTCCCAGTCCATCCGCCACCCCTTCCATGGCTGCTGCTTGCCTCCCAGGGTGGCTCCCCGCCTACCTGAATCTGCCACCTTCACTACTGCACACTCCTGCCTGCAGGTCCTGGACAGAGAAATAGCAGTTAGCTAGGTGCAGTGGCCCATGCCTTTAGTCCCAGTACTTTGGAGGCTGAGACAGGAGGATCGCTGGTTAGAGGCCAGTCTCAGTAACTTAGTGAGCCCCTCAGCAGCTTAGTAAGACTCTCTTTCTCTTTTCTCTTTCTTTTTCTTTCTTTCTTTCCTTCCTTCCTTCCTTCCTTCCTCCTCTCTCTCTCTCTCCCCCCCCTTCCTCTCTCTCTCTTTTTCTTTCTTCCCTTCTTTTTTTCTTGTGGTACTGGAGTTTGAGCCCAGAGGCATTCTACCTCCAAGCTATACCCCCAGCCCTATGTTATTTTTATTTTTGAAACAGGGCCTTGCTAGGTTGATGAGAGTCTCACTACTTGCTGAGGCTGTCCTCAAACCTGCGACCCTCCCGTCTCAGCCTCCCAAGTACTCAGATTACAAGTTTGTGCCAACATGCCCAGCTTGCAAAAGCCTATTTCAAAATAAAAAAATAAAAGCGGCTAAGCGGGTAGTTCAGAGGTAAAATGCCCTCATGTTCAATTCTCAGTACCACAAACAAATGAACAAACAAACAAACAAAAGATAGGGGATATGGTAAAAGGGGCTGCGCAGGATCCTTCTCTCTGACAGAAAGAGCGAGCCTGTGGACACACCTGCCCTGCGCTGTCCTGGGCCGGGTCTGCCTCTGATGGATCTCAGACCACTGACGGAGATGCTCTGAGGACCCGGCCCTGCATGCATGGCGTCCCTCAGATGCAGATGCAGGGCGCTGTGGCCACTGCAGGAGGGTCCTCCAGACATTTCACAGTGTTGGGAGGACCCACCCTCCTGGGAGGAGTCTGTCCTGAGGAGGAAGGTCAGGCCCCATGTGGGTCAGGCTCACGGGACCCCCTGGCTAGGTGAGCAGGTGGCCCAGTGTCACCTGTTCAAGAAGGGCTCCAGTAGGGACGAGGGGATCCTTCCCACGCCTGCAACTTCTTATGATCTCACAGCAAGCCAGGTTAAACAGGGCAGATAGAACGAAGACAACCAAGGCAGATACAATGCACCGGGTCAAACACAGCCGGTTTCTGTCATCTAAAAGTGAACACAGAGCAGGTCTTAGTGAGGTGGGCACAGCCATTTGGTGCCAGCCAAACAAATGGACCATTCTCTCCTCCCTGGCCCAACACACACACGTCCCAGCTGGGGAGAAGCCCACGAGCTGCCCATGCTCGGGTGGGAGGGAGGAGAGATGGCCGCTGGGCACAGCGTAGGGCAGGTGGGACTGTCCCCTCCCCAGGGTGCGGCGCCGGGCGCAGACCTCAGAGGCCAGAGGCCTCGCTGGGCCATGTAGCTGCTTGAGGAAATGGCTTGCCACCTGCCCAGGCCACTCCCTGGACCAAGGGGACAGTGGCCCTCTGGGAGAAGCAGGCGGCACCTCAGCCCGGGGGAGGGGCAGAGTCAGGCCATGGCCCAGTCGCCCACATGGCCCGGTGCACCCTGGGAACACAGCACCGTAAGTACTGGGGACCCCTCAGGTCCTGCACATCCCTCCCCGGACACAGGCCGTGGCACAGGGGCCCGAAGACCACACCACACCCTGGCCTGTTTTCCAACAGTGAAGAAGAAATCCACCTTTTCCTGAAGCATTCCTTTGTTTACCTTTTAAAACTTTTGGTAAAATATACATACCATTAATTTCCCATATTCCCCCTTAAACATTGACATCCCTCCCACCCCCACGGCCTGCTTCTCTCTCTAAGGATCTGACCAGGTCGA
Organism: Graphiurus murinus; assembly: GCA_004027655.1. NCBI lineage: Eukaryota > Metazoa > Chordata > Mammalia > Rodentia > Gliridae > Graphiurus > Graphiurus murinus. Next base: position 9,297 of record PVLC010035811.1, on the reverse strand, counting down.
GGATGTGACAGAGGTGGAGTCACGCTTTTGTGACTGTCATATTTCACTTCTGTTGTGTTCTCAGGCATTCCAGTAGTGGATGCATGAATAATAAAATGTATGTGCACATGTGCGTGTGTGTCTTTGCGTGTGTGGGTGTGTGCCTGTATGTGTGCAGGTGTGTGCATGTGAGACCACTCAGCTTTAAAGAGGGAAGAACACAGACACAGTCTACAACCTGGGTGGACCTCAACATCGATGTGAGTGTGAGAAGCCAGTGAGGACAGACCACACGCTGGAGAACTGCGTTCACATGACCTGTCCAGAGTGGGCTCCCATCTGGGAAGAAGGCTCATTGGTGGTTTCAAAGCAGAGGAATGGGAGTCATTGTTTATCAGGACAGACTTTCCTTCTGGGGTGATGTGTGTGTCTTGAAACTAGGAGAGGGGATACTGGTGACACTAACTTGTTCATATAAAATGTTTAATTTTTTATAATATGAATTTCTCATCAGTAACAATTATCAAAAAATATAAGCTCCTCTTACTTGGGGCAGCCGAGCCGCACACTGTGTCCACTGTGGGGTTACAGTCTTGTAGGACAGGGATTCCGCTGGGACACCTGGAGAGAGACACCCTCAGTTCCTCCTGATAGCCCATCCCTGTCTTCACCCACAGAAGGCGGCCCCGGGGCTGTGTCCCTAACACAAGAGGCCTGGGATCCAGAGGCATCTGCACACACGGAGGGGCATGGTCAGACCTCGGGAAGGGCTCTGGTCCCAGGGAGAGGCACCCAGCTATCACCACCCTGCCCGGCGTCTCAGACACCATGGCCGAGAGTCTCACTAATGACCCCCATGTGGCCCAGTGTCTGTCGTCCATGAATATTTAAGGGGAGATAAGAGCAGAGGAGAGCCCACCACATCGCCCTCTGGGCTGCAGGGGCCCCGACCGGGCTGTGAAGTCCCAGGTCCTGCAGGAATTAGAACCCCGTGCAGACCCAGGTCCACAGCCTCTGCAAGCCACGCCCGAGACCCCTGGCCAGGTGTCACCTACCTGCTGCATGGGCTGCAGAGTTCTGAGGACCCTGGTTCTTGGTAGAATTGGCCCGTTCGGCACTGGCACACCCTGTCACTGGTGGAGGAGCACTCTGCCACCACTTCCTGGTCTGCAGGACAGGGAAGGGGCTCAGGTCAAGGGGGAGCCCCGTCCTCATGCATGCACAGGGACACACATGTCCCTCACATGGATCACAGTGCCCCCTGGGGAGCTTGAGCAGCCACAGCGGGTGGACTGAGGCCTCCCCCAGGGTGTCCACGGAACAACCCCGCTGGGCGCATCCTCACTCAGGGGCCAAGGGTGACACCCAGGTGGGGCTGGCCAGGAGGGGTGCAGGTTCGACGTCCTGGCTACAGCCTCAGTCACCCCCGGGCCTCTATCCAGGGCGTCCTGGCCAGCTCCGCCCCAAGCAGTCCGTCTCCTTGCTGCTTATCCCCGTGAGCAGGCTTTTGCTTTCCCCATGTTTCTCCAGCTAAACAGTAAATATCCCTGTTGCCAAACACTCAGGCTCAACTTTTCATTTTTTATTTTGGGACAGGTCTCTCATAGTTGCCACGCTGGCCTCTAGCTTGTGATCCTCCTGCCTCAGCTTCCCCACTGTCTGGGAACACAGGCCTCAGCACCCAGCTAGGTTCAGCGCTCATACCTTCTTTTGGAACCTTCCTAGCCTGGCCACTGCTGGTCAAGGGGCGGCAGGCTCCCAGCCTGGTCTGGGCAAACTCACCGTGACGGCAGGTGGAGCAGTTGAAGCAAGAGTCCCAGTCGTTGGGGAAGTCCATGAACGTCCCTGGGTCACACGTGGAACATATCCCCTTGATGTGGGACCTCAGGCAGTGCTTCTCGACATACTGACCTGTGCAGGAGGTCAGGAGGAGGTCAGACCCTCGCAGCAGAGGGCACCAGCACCGGGACATGGAGTGGCCTGGCATTGCACCAGCACAGCTGGGACCTGCCGCAAGCTCTCACGTGCCCCGGGCTCCACTTCCTCCCCCGCCCTGGGTTCTGGCCCCTGCAGCAGGAGCTGGAGGCGATGCTGACCCCAGGTCCCTTCCTGAGCCTTCCCTGTCCCCTGCAAGGGGTCTCAGGACTCAACCCTTGGAGACTGGGTATGTGGGAGGCCCTAGACCAGCAGGGACAGCTGGACATGCCCTGGCCACTCAGTGTCCACGGTCACACACATTCTCCTACACTCTCGAGGTCCTTTCAGGGGCTGTGTGCATGAGACAGGGACACCTGCTGGGGGTCTGGGGTAGGGAGGGCTCAGTAGAGTCCTGGAGCTGCCCCTCCCCATCCAGGGCAGCCTCTGGCCGCTCAAAATCACACCTATGTCCACACTCAGGCACCGAGGCCCCACCCAGGACTCACCTGGAGGACAACGCTTGCAGCAACGGCGGCCGGCGAACCAGTACTCATCGGGGCCGCAGGAACCGGGGCCAGGCAGCTGTCGGCTGTGCCTGGACACGGAGCCACTCAGGTTGGTCGCCGTCATCTGCAAAAGGACAGAAACATCCTGCTAACACCCATGTTTACTGCCAACTGTCCCAGAAGTGACATCGGGGGAGATGGAGGAGTAGGACACCCCAGGAACCGGAGCTGTGCAGATGCCAGCTCCCAGGGAGGCCGGGCAGAGGAGAGATCACAGACACTTGGGCGATTCTGATGCAACACAGTGGCAGCTACAGATATCCCTGGTGACAGCCAGCCACGCGTGCGTTCTGGAGCAATGGCGGGAGTCAGGGAGGCCCTAAGGACCCCGCATCCAGTCCCTGGGCTCGTGTTCTGGTGGCCGATGGCTCTTCTGGGGCGCAGGAGGAGACCCGGATCCTGGAGCCGCTGTGCCAACCCTTGCCAGCTGCAGCAGCGCCCAGCGTTCAGTGCCAGGGCCTGGCCTCGCTCTCCCTCCATTCTCTCTTCTCTCCACTTGACCGCCAGCCACCTCTATCTATTATCTATGTATATATATTTGTATGTATGTATCTAGGTATCTATCATTATCTATCTATAATCTATTTATTTATTTTGGTGGAACTAAGGATTGAACCCAAGGGCAAATATTCTGCCTCTGAGCTACACCCCCAGACCTTTTTCATTTTCAAACAGGCTTTTACTAAATTACTAAGTCTATCCTCGAACCTGCGATCATTCTATCTCAGCCTCTCAAGTGCTGGAATTACAGGAGTTAGCCACCATAGCAGGCTGAGAGCTAGTCACCTAATAATTAGCATATTTATTTTTTAATTTTTTTTTTTTTTTTGCGGTACTGGGGATTGAACTCAGGGGCATTCTACCTCCGAGCTATACCCTCAGCCTTATTTTTTATTCTTTTTTTTTTTTTTTTTTTTGCGGTACTGGGGATTGAACTCAGGGGCATTCTACCTTCGAGCTATACCCCCAGCCTATTTTTTATTCTTTATTTTGAAACAGGGTCTCACTAAGTTGCTGAGGGCCTCACTAGGTAGCTGGGGCTGGCCGCGAACCTGGATCCTCCGGTCTCAACCTCCCAAATGCTGGGATTACAAGCGTGCGCCACCACGCCCGGCTCTATTTTTTATTCTTTATTTTGAAACAGGGTCTCACTAAGTTGCGGAGGGCATCACTAGGTAGCTGAGGCTGGCTGTGAACCCGGATCCTCTGGTTTCAGCCTCCCAAATGCTGGGTGCGCCACCACACCTGGCTTTAATTAGCATATTTAAAAGCAACTCATATAAGGGGCATTTTAGAATCCCACACTCATCAAGGACTGAGGAAGGCTAAGTTGGCTGTAACCAATGACATAGATGGGGATTATATATATGTTGATCAAAGGATCAATATAGGATATTCAAAACAATAACAGTAAACATCTTTGCATCTAATTATGGACCTTCAAATTAGGAAGGAGAAATTGATGAAGCCCGGCTTGGTGCTGCACATCTGTAATTCCAGCAATTGAGAGGCTGAGACAGTAGGCTTGCAGGTTCCAACCAGCCTCAGCCACTAAGTGAGACTCTCAGCAATTTAGTGAGACCCTGTTTCCAAATAGAAAATACAATAGTATTGGAGTGTAGCTCTGATGTAGAATGTCCCTGTGTTCAATTCCCAGCAAGGGAGGGAGGGAGGGAGGGAGGGAGAGACAGACAGACAGACAGAGAAACAAAAAACCAAAAAAGCCAAACACTCGCAAAGCATGAGCAGGTCAATGAAGAAATTACAAAGGGGGTTAGATACAGTAGGGATGGCTGATGAAATCTTAACACACCGAGATTTACGGAAGGCAGTAGAGGCAGGGTTAAGGAGGAGACCCGGAGTTATGAATGCTTATAAAAAAAAAAAAAAACGATCTCAAAACAGCTACCTACCTTTACAGCATCAGAAAACAAAGAGAAGAACAAACGAACCCCAAATCGAGCTGAATGAGTAAAATAGTGAATAGAAAACCCACAAAAATCAAAAGCTGTTTCCTGGAAAAGATCAACAATGTTGACCAACAATTAGCTAGTTTGACTAAGGCAGAAAAAGAGCCTGAAATCACCAAAATCAGAAATGGAAGTGAGGATATTACTTTCGAGTCTACAGAAATTAAAAGAATTATAATGCCAGGTGTGGTGGCTCACACTTGTAATCCCAGTATTTGGGAGGCTGAGACAGGAGGATTGCAGATTCAAGGCCAGTCTTAGCTACTTAGTGAGGCCCTCCGCAACTTAGTGAGAACTTGTTTCAAAATTAAGAATAAAAAACAGGACTGGGGGGTAGAATGTCTCTGGGTTATATTCCTAGTACCACACACACACACACACACACACACAAATAAATAAATAAACAAATAAATAAATAAATAGCACCTGTCAGGGTTGCTGTCACCCCAGTCAGTACTTGGGAGGCTGCAACAAGAGGATCGCAGATTCAAGGCCAGCATGAGGTAATTTAATGAAATCCTGATTCAAAATATATAATGAAATAGGGCTGGAATATACCCCAAAGATAGAACGGTTCTGGCTTCAATCCCCAGTACCACAATTAAACAACAAAACCCTGACCGCAAAAGGATGTTTTCACGCTGCAGAAACAGCCCGTGACAAACTCTGTCCCCGTTCAGGATGCAGAAACTACTGAAAGCAGGAATTTCGGTGAGGTCCTGAATCCAGCACCTGAACTGCCCAGTAGCCTTTTCCTGCAGGAGCGAGCGGGATGGCTTCTCCCTGGGATCAGAGCCAGAAGAGGCCTCTGTTCCTGCAGGTCCATCCAGCGGGCGCTGGGGCTCCCGTCCTGACAGTTAGACAGGAAAGGAAAGGAACCTCGTGGTTCAGCTCGAGAGGCAGAAGTGAAAGTATCTGTATTCACAGCAGAGGAATGTGAAGAAAGGTGACTCAGGGTACAGCCCCTGATTGAAGGAAGGTGGCAACTCCCCTCCCCAGGAGAGGAGAGCCGGCAGGTCCAACTCCCGGATGTGCCCCATGTTTCCTGTCCAGGTTCCCTGGCAAGTCCCACGGAGGAGCCCTGGCAGAGCCAGGGGTGGTGGCGCACGCTTATAATCTCAGCATTTGGGAGGCTGAGACTGGAGGATCTGGGTTCGCGGCCAGCCTAGGCTACTTAGTGAGGCTCTCTGCAACTTAGTGAGACTCGGTTTCAAAATAAAGAATAAAAAATAGGGCTGGGGGTGTAGCTCGGAGGTAGAATGCCCCTGAGTTCAATCCCCTTTCAATGTCTTCACTTTGGGATTCAGAGCACTGGGCAGAAATCACCTCTGGTCAACATCCACCTCAGACTAGGCATGCTTTGTTTTACTTAGGCATACTTTGTTTCCTGGTCTGCACCAGTCTAAGAAGGCTGCCAGGCAGGGGAGGTGCAGGTGGGCAGGAAACCGCAGTCCCTGGGGGGAGCCACTGCGAGAGGAACCGGCAGGATAGCGGTGGGAGGGGTAGGCGGTGAAGGTGGAGAGGTGGGGCCCTTGGAGTGACTCTGTCTGGGATCTCCAGCCACAAGAAAGGGGAGAACAAAAATCAAGAGGATGAAGATGACTTGGTGCAGCCCCCGCCTTCCCCAACCGGAAGGGCCCAGCTCCGGCCCAGGTTTGCTGCAATGACCCCCCAGGGGGCCCAGGCAACCCTGCCCCCTCCCTTTCCCCAGACCCTGCTGCTGCCCTCCCCGGGAGCTTGAGACAGGATGATCACAGGTTTGAGAACAGCCTCACCAAGTTAGCAGAACCCTCAGCAAATTAGCAACCCCCCAAAAAAATGGCTGAGGATATATCTCAAAGGGAGAATGCCTTTGAGTTCCTTCCCCAGCACAAAAAGAAAGGAAGAAAAGAAAAAAAAATCACACAACAAAGTCTTTTAAATGCAACCTTATCACCATCAAGTGGAGGAATTCGGATGCTCTGATTCTGACCAGTTGATACACTGGCATTGAAAACAATACATCACGTGGGAAAAACAATCCACAAAGAATAGGTCTATCAAAAATGAAATCAGCCCAGCTGGGTGTGGCCCGAGCCAGCCCAGCTGGGTGTGGCCCGAGCCACCCCACGCTCTGTTCCTCCTTGCAGAAGGTTCAACTTGGCACAGGGAGACCTACGGAGCCCGCCACCAAATTGTTAGAAATAAAAATTTCCATGACGTCACGAGAAAAGACATATTTGGAAGTGGCTGGCTGCTCTGAGCCCCCGCTGGCTGGCGGAGGGGAGGGAGCCGAGAAGCGTTGCGGAGCGAGCAAGCCCGGGGGCCAGCACACAGCTGCTTCCTCAGCTCCAGGCCAAGGGCACAGGCGGGGCTCCTCTAGGTGCCGGCCCAGGGCTGCAGGGCGTCCTGCTCACCTGCACCGGGAACCAGCGAGCACAGGTGCGGGAGGAACCCTACAGCCCGCTCAACCAGCAGGGCGGCGGCGACCTGGAGGGTCTAGGTCAGCAGCTCTGGAACTGAGGGAGAAGATGAGGCCTCAAAGCTACCTCGGAGAGAGAAGTGGGTGACATTCAGGCTCCACAGGACGAGGCGCAGGAGATTGCAGTCAGTGGAGAGCGGAGCTAATAAATGTCGTCTTTATCAGAACATTCAGGATAGAACCTGCGAAACGGGTGCCTCATCTTCTCCGGGATATGTACAAAATTAAGAAAAAGAAGAAGCGAGGTATTCTGCGAATGTTTCCTATGTGCAGGGCTTTCTTAGAAGATACGAAAAAGGATGCAGAAGCATTCTTGGAACCCCGGTTTAAAGCTCCAAACAAAGGGACCTTTCAGATTGTATACAAATCTGGAAATAATAGTCTGTAACCCGTCATGGTGGCGCATGCTTGTAATCTCAGCATTTGGGAGGCTGAGACCAGAGGATATGGATTCGCAGCCAGCCTCAGCTACCTAGTGAGGCACATTGAAACTTAGTGAGACCCTGTAAAAAATAAAAAGTAAAGAATAAAGACTAAAAAATAGGGCTGGGGGTATAGCTCGGAGGTAGAATGCCCCCTGAGTTCAATCCCTAATACCGGGGAAAAAAAAAGTCTGTGAGTAGAGAGGAAGTCCTCAAAGAATTGGCAGGAATAGTGGACAGACGGCCTCCATCCAGAAAATCCAGTGGATCTCACCAACCCACGGTATAAAGGGGTAGTGGAAATCAACAGAGCTGTCTGTTGCCAGAGTGAAAGATTATACATTAGCCAGGAGTGGTAGTGCACACTTGTAATCCCAGTACTTGGAAGGCTGAGAAAGGAGGACCCTCAGAGCCTACTTACTGAGGCTCTCTGCAACTTAAACCTTGTTTCAAAAGAAATCATAAAATAGGGCTGGGGGTGTAGCTCAGAGGTAGAATGCTCCTGGGTTCAATCTCCAGTATCACAAAAAATAAAATAAAATAAAAAGGAAATCCTGGTGTTCACATAGCACACTGCTTTCTTCACAGATACTGATATCAAAAACTTGGAGATGAACTGAAGTTCCCAATAATGCTCCACAAATGCTTGACTTTATTAAAGACCCGTTTATGTAAGAGTGGTAAATAAATGCCAGACTGAGAGCAGGGCACAGAGCACATAACTCAGCTTAGCAGAGGAAGAGTTCTCATAGGATGGATAGTTGAGTGGAAAGGGGACTTCTCAGGGCAGCCTTAGCTACCTAGTGAGGCATTCCGCAACTTAGTGAGATCCTGTTTCAAAGTAAAGACTAAAAAATAGGACTGGGAGGCCAGGTACTTGGGAGGCTGAGCCCTGAGGATCCGGGTTCTCGGCCAGCCTCAGCTACTTAATGAGGCACTCCGCAACTTAGTGAGACCCTGTTTCGAAATAAAGAATAAAAAATAGAGCTGGGGTGTACCTCGGAGGTAGAATGCTCCAGGGTTCAATCCCCCGTACCGCAAAAAATAAATAAAAAATAGGACTGGGGACGTAGCTCTGAGGTGGAATGCCCCTGGGTTCAGTCTCCAGTACCGCAAAAAAATAAATAAACAAGCAAATAAAAGCAGACACACAACAGCAACAACAAAGAAACAACCTGTATAAACTTCTAGTCTGTAAGGGAACTCGGGGTCAGTCTGTCCAGAGGAGGTGTTAACCCAATGGAGCCCCTCGTGCTGTCTCCCATCTCCCATCTCCTTCCCTCCCAACCTTTCAATCCTAAACACAACTGGCATTCCAGTTGTCCTTTTTTTTTTTTTTTTTTTTTTTTTTTTTTTTTTTTTTTTTTGCGTACTGGGGATGGAACCCAGGGACATTCTACCTCCAAGCTACACTCCTAGTCCTATTTTTTCTTTTCTTTCTTTCTTTTTTTTTTGTGGTACTCGGGATTGAACTCAGGGGCATTCTACCTCTGAGCTATACCCCCAGCCCTATTTTTTTTTTAATTCTTTATTTTGAAACAGGGTCTCACTAAGTTGCGGAGTGCCTCACTAGGTAGCTGAGGCTGGCCGGAAACTCGGATCCTCTGGTCTCAGCCTCCCAAATGCTGGGATTACAAGCCACCACGCCCGGCTCTCAGTCCTACTTTTTATTCCTTAGTTTGAAACAGGGTCTCACTACATTGCAGAGAGCCTCACTAAGTAGCTGAGGCTGGCTGTGAACCCGGATCCTCAGGTCTCAGCCTCCCAAGTACTGGGATTACAAGCTTGCGCCACCACGCCCAGCTCCAGGCATCTTTTTTTTTTTTTTTTTTTTTGGTTTTTTTTGGCGGTACTGGGGATTGAACTCAGGGGCATTCTACCTCCGAGCTACACCCCCAGCCCCATTTTTTATTCTTTATTTTGAAACCGAGTCTCACTAAGTTGCGGAGTGCCTCACTAGGTAGCTGAGGCTGGCTGCGAAC
>PVLC010035809.1:0-16114 GCA_004027655.1 Graphiurus murinus | reverse complement strand
AAACATTATGTTAAGTGAGATAAGTCAGTCACTAAAAGTTAAAAATCAAATGCTCTCCCTAATATGTGGAAGCTAGGGAGAAAATGGGACATAAGAGGGACTCCAGGTGAAGGAGAATTCTTAGGTGAACAAAAAATTTGACTTAATGGAAGGTAACGGGAGGAGGGGGGGACACCCTAATGAGCATGATGTACTTATATCAAAGTCAATCACTAAACTGACCAGGAGATAGGGGGAGGGTGGGTGGGAATTGGGGAAGGGTTAATGAGAAATATGTGCATGGATGTCTTTACCTGTACTAGTTTGTACCCAACAAAAATGTGTAATTAACCCTGTTGTACCCAAGAAATGTATAAAATTCCATGCTAAAAAATTAAAAAAAAAAAAAGAAATATATTCAAGATGAACCAATGATTGAATATACAAAATAAGTGAAACTGAGAAAATATACTAAAATAAACTGAAAATTTTATTGCTGGATTAAACAGCACCCACACACACGCACACACATACACACACAAATTTTAAGCCTAAGAAAGGAATTCTAAAGCCCAGCTTAGGGCCATCTGGATGACCAAGAAAATCTTAGGCTTAAAGATAAATCTACAGTGATCCCCAGCTGCTGGCAATTGTGAACTTCCTGCGACTGCAGACAAAAATCCGTTCTGGAGAAAGACGTGTCGTCTTAGGTGCCCCATTGCTGAGAACCATCTTAGAGCTGCACACTGAGGTTAACATCTTGGACCTGCCCAAACTGAATACACAGTATTGGATGAGTGGGATTTGTCCACAAGTGGAAAACTTCCAAGAGTTGATGTAATCACTAGAGTGTGGTCTCTGATGTCTTCTCCATCCAATAATGCTTAATCCCTCCTTTCTCTAAGCTTTTCATATGTCTGTGTTTGATTAACTTCTATGATGCCTTGTTTAAAATTTCTATAAAAGCAATACTAGAGCTGGGCGTGGTGACCCACGCTTATAAACCCAGTACTTGGGAGGCTGAAACAGGAGGATTGCAGGTTTGTGGCCAGCCTCAGCTACTTAGTAAGGCCCTCAGCAACTTAGTGAGACCCTGTTTCAAAATAAAGAATTAAAAATAGGGTTGGGGGTGTAGCTTGGAGGTAGAATGCCTCTGGGTTCAATCCCCATTGCTTTTTTCTTTCTTTTTTTTTTTTTTTTGCAATAAAAAAAGCAATACTAGCTGTAGGAGATTCAGAAGAATTATCAGCTACTCCTCCCCAACATCCCACATATTGTTACAATTATTAAATATAATTTTCTCCAAATTATATCTGACTCTGAGTCATTTTCGTGCAAGAAGACAACTTTTCGGTAGTGCCTGGAGCAGCTACTTCCGTGGAGGGACTATGGAGCAAGTAGTGTCCACTAGAGTCGGCTATGTCTCATGATGTCAACAGAAGTCCTTCAGTGCTGTACACAGCACACTGTCTCAAAGACCGAAAGCCCAATAGGGAAGAAGGCCTGAGCAAAAATTGGTGGGCACTGAAGAGAAGGGATGACTTGAAGGGATGATTTTACACACAGTGACCACTACCAATACAAAAGCCAAACCCAAGACATTCAGCACAAATTGCAAACATTGGTAGTGACAGATTTCCTAAAAAGTAGCCAAATCTGAAAACTCCATGTGTAGGGTTTTTTTGTTTTTTGTACTAGGGATTGAACCGAGGAACATTCTACCTCTAAGCTATACCCTCAGCCCTATTTTATTTTTTGTTTTGAGAGAAGGTCTCGCTAGATTGCTGAGAGTTTCACAACTTGCCTCCCAGGAACTAGAATTATAGACTCATGCATAGCTTTAACATCAGATTGGACACTGCAAAAAGAGAATAATGAGTGTGTGTGCGTGTGTGTCTGGTGCTGGGGACTGAACCCAGAGGCATCCTACCTCTGAGCTACACTCCCAGCCCAATTTTATTTCTTATTTGGAAATAGGGACTCACTAAATTGCAGAGGCCCTCGCTAAGTTGCCAAGGCTGGCTTCAAGCCTGAGATCTTCCTGTCTCAGCCTCCCAAGTACTAGGATTACATGCCCAGCTGAGAATAGTGAATTTAAATGAATACATCTGTATTTAAAAAAAAAAAAAAAAGACTTTAAAAATGGCAAATACAGAGGAAAGACCAACTCACAGAAACTAGAGAACACCTTCTCCCAAGTCTCAGCAGGGGACAGCAGCTGAGACAGCTCCTGAGGAGTCACCACTGGTCATTTTTCATTCATGAGTTTTTGGTGTGTGTGTGTGTGTGTGTGTGTGTGTGTGTGTGTGTGTGTGTGTGTGTGTGTGTGTGTGTATGTGTTTTGTTTTGTGGAAATCAAAAGCCTCACACAGGCTCTACCACACTACACCCCAAGCTCTTTTTATTTTGAGACAGGGTCTCTCTAAATTGCCCTGGCTGGCCTCAAACCTGCCAACCTCCTGCCATAGCCTCTGAGTTGCTGGGATTACAGGCATGAGCCACTGTCTGAAGCCTAGTGATAGTTTTCTGAAAGGAATTCAAAGACACAGACTGAAGAAACCCAATGAGATTAAGACAACCTCAATAAAAAGAAATCCAGCCGGTGGTACACACCTGTAATCCCAGTACTCAGGAGGCTGAGACAGGAGGATCACATGTTCAAGACCAATCTCAGCAATTTAGCAAGACCCTTGGCAACCTAGTGAGACCCTGTTTCAAAATGAAAAATACAAAAGGGCTAGGGGTCTAGCTCAGAGGTAGAACCCTCTGGGTTCAATCCCCAGTACCACAAAAAACAAGAAAAAAAGAAAGAAATTTATACCCCAGTTCTATCATAGTGAAACTGCAGAAAACTAAAGCAAAGAAAAGACCTTAAAAGCAGCAGGAGGAAGTGCTATTTTAAAAAGGAGGAAAGACAAGGATGAAGCTTCTCAACAGCAACACTGGAAGCCAGATATGGAGCCATCGCTAACCTGCTCACCAAGAGCTTTCCCCAACAAGTCCTTCAAGAATAAAGGTAGAGCCAGGTGTGGTGGTGCACACCTCTAATCCCAGTAGTTGGGAGGCTGAGATAGGAGGATTGCAGATTCAAGGACAGCCTCAGCAAATAGCAAGATTCTCAGCAACATAGGGAGACTCTTTCAAAAGACAAAAAAATAGGGCTGGGGGTATAGCTCGGAGGTAGAATATACCTGGGTTCAATCCCAAGTACCACAAAAACAAAACAAAACAACAACAAAAACTATACTTCCGCCACATTTATCCAACACTAAAGTCTGATAACCCTGAAAGCTGCACAATGCAGCTGTGGGCTCTCATAGCTCCTGAAGGGAGGGGGCAGGGCTGAAAATGCCCCGTGACCTAGCACCCACCCCCAGGGTAGCTGGGACCAAGGGACGAGATGCATGTGCCAACTTGGCATGAGTACAGGTGAGCCCAGCAACCCTGCTCAAAAGGTCCTGAGCTGGACAGGCCCACATGTCCACTACAGTGTAGATGGCAAGACAGAGCATGGTAGATCTCCTGATTACAGACTGCCGTGAGGGGCTCCCACCACACTGCAGCCGCTCTGCAGAGTACACTTCGTGGTCCACCCTGTAGAGCCCAGTGACAGGCAGGCCAACCAGGGCATCTGGGGTGTAGCTGGGTGCAGAGCAGTGGCCTCCTGGGGGAGGGGGCTGGGCCGCAGGCACACCATGGGTTTGGGGGCTGTTTGTCTGTTTCCCCGGTTTGGCAGTTTCGTGGGTCCTCATTAAAATGGACATAGATATGTTTTCCTGGTTCCTGTATATGAAGCATTCACTTTTTTTGGGGGGGGGGCACTGGAGATTGAATCCAGGGGCATTCTACCTTCAAGGTACACCCCCAGCCCTATTTTATTTTATTTTCTATTTTGAGACAGGGTCTCACTAAATTGCTGAGACTGGCCTCGAACCTGCAATCCTCCTCTCTCAGTCTCCCACTGGGACTACAGGCATGCATCACCATGCCTGGCTAGCATTCACAATTTTTTAAAATGTAAGGGACAAAAATCTAAATAAAAACACATGGGAGGCTAGGCACTACCTAAGGAGCCCCTTGGCAGATTCCACCTGGGACACTGCCCGCAAGAGGAAGAAAGCAAGAAGCAGGCGCTATGGGGACAGGAGGTGGCTGTCACCCTCAGCACTTACGTCCAGTTTCATCAGGGTAAGAAGGTCCTTCTTGGCGGCTCTGAAGATGGCGTCTGCCTTCCTACTGGTGCCAGTGGAGTCCCAGGGACTCTCCGAGTAGTGGAAGACAGCAGAAGGGTTCTCTGCAACAGTCACGTTTTTCTTGGACTTGAGAACAAGGACACCAGCCATCAGGAGAGGTGTGGAGGGAGCAGAGAGCTCTGCCGACAGCCCCATGGATGCTGGAGCAGCAGCAGGGGAGGGGCAGAGCCCAGGCAAAGGGCAAGGTGGGGGGTGGGAGAGACCTACCTTGCCAGCCACGGAGCTCCTAGGGTGCTCATCTGAGTACAGAGAGACCCTGGCACGTTCGCATGCCATCCCAAGGTCTGAGGTGGCCCTGTCATGGCTCCCTACAAGCAGAAGAAAGACCGAGCTGACTGCCTGCCTACCCACCACACGTACAGACACACTGAGGGTGGGCTGGGTGGGTGGGCTGGGTGCTCCCTGAACATCTGGCAGCACGAACCTAGAAGATGAGACAAAGATCTCTAGAGGGCAAGGCCATCTTTGTGTATGTGTGTGTGTGGTACTGGGGATTGAACTCAGGGGTGTTCTACCTCTGAGCCACACCCCCAGCCCTATTTTATTCTTTTTTTTGCTGAACTGGGGATTGAACCCAGGGGCATTCTACCTCCAAACTACACCCCCAGCCCTGTTTTTTATTCTTTATTTTGGAACAGTATCTCAATAAGCTTCGGAGGGCCCAAACCTGCGATCATCCTGCTTTCCATGCACTGGGATTACAAGCATGTGCTACCACGCCTGGCTATTTTTTTTTCTTTTTCTTTTCTTTTTTAGTACTGGGGATTGAACCCGGGACACTCACTCTACGTAGCTCCGAGCTATTTTTTATTCTTTATTTTGAAACAGGGTCTCACTAAGTTGTGGAGGGCCTCACTTAGTAGCTGAGACTGTCCAAGAACCCAGATTTTCCTGTCTCAGCCTCCCAAGTACTGGGATTACAAGCATGAGCCACCATGCCCAGCTTTATTTTCAAAACAGGGTCTAAGTTGCTGAGGGGCTTGCCAAGCTGCTGAGGCTGACCTTGAACCTGCGCTCTTCCTGTCTTAGAATCCTAAATACTGGGGTACAGGCACCATGCTCGGTGAGGGCAAAGCCATCTTGCTCACAGGTCTTTTCACCTGAAGCTGGTACTTCATAAAGTGAAGGGGTTTATCTAGCTCACAGTTTTAGAGGCTGAATATCCAAGATTGCCCAGCCCCGTATGGTCAGCCTCCAGTGAGGCTCTGGCAGGGTCACCACATGGCAGAGAAGCAGAAAGGGAGACAGCTGCACACAAAGGGACAAAGTGCATGGGGTAGCCTTTTCTGAAGACAGCCTGCTCTACTGAGAACTAATCTCATCACACGAGGCCCAGCCCACTGAGCCGGCATGAATCTCATTAATTCATTTCTGAGGGTGGAGCCTGTGACCCAGTCCCACCTCTCATTTTTGTTTTGTGAGTGTGTGTGTGTGTGTGTGTGTGTGTGTGTGTGTGTGTGTGGTACTAGGGACGGAACCCAGGGACATTTTACCTCTGAGCTACAACCCCAGTCCTATTTTATTTTTTATTTTGAAACAGGGTCTAAGTTGTGGAGAGCCTCGCTAAGTTGCTGAGGCTGGCCACAAACCTGCCATCCTCCTGTCTCAACCTCCCAAGTATTGGGATTACAAGTGTGTGCCACCATGCCTGGCTCACAGTGAACTTTTAAACATTACTAAATACCCAACTTAGGATCACATATCTCCAGACCATATCTCTAGATTCTGACAGAGCTCCTGAGCTTTGGATCACATATCTTGGTTTGAAACCCACCCACTACATTCATGAGCTGCTTTTCAGAGTGACTTATCTAAGCTGTAGTTTCCTCATTCAAAACCTAGAATTCATAACACCCATTTCTCAGAGTTGTTTTATAACTTTCACAAGATCATGTACATAGCACTTTGCATCAATGGGAGGCTACGGATGAACTGCAAAAACAAGAAATCACAGACACACACGACACTGGGGAATGCCAACATGTGCTGAGTGGAAGGCAAGCACAGGGCACATCCTACATGCGCCTTCATGGGAAGTCCTCGCAAAGCCAAAACCAGGCCATGGGCACACAGACCCCATGAAAGGAGGAGGCTGTGGGAAGCATATCTTGACCCAGGATGGCCCCACAAGAGGATTCATGGCACTGTACATGTAACCTCAGGGAGCTTCCCGGTGTGCTACTTTTGCCTCAATAAGTACTACCACTAAAATACAGCCCTAACCCTGAAGCTAGCCTGCGGTGACAAGGGCCCATGGTGCTTTCTCTGGTGAGGGAAGCTGACTTAATGACCCTACGTCTTTATCGCTGGCAGCCACATGGGGGCACTTCGGGTACAGGGACTTGCCCTGTCTTTTAGTAAAGCATGCAGCTTGTTTTTTTTTTTTTGGCGGTACTGGGGATTGAACTTAAGGGCATTCTACCTCCAAGCTATACCCCCAGCCCTATTTTTTATTCTTTATTTGGAAACAGGGTCTCACTAAGTTTCAGAGTGCCTCACTAGGTAGCTGAAGCTGGCCGTGAACCCAGATCCTCCAGTCTCATCCTCCCAAATGCTGGGATTACAAGCATTCACCACCACGCCCGGCAGCATGCAGCTTTACTAAAAAGAGAAGTGACATCAAGCGCTTACTTAAACCAGCTTCAAGCAATCACAGAAGGCTGGCATCCAGTCAGGCCTGGTGGCCCATGTCTGTAATACCAAGTACTCAGGAGACTGAGGCAGGAGGGTCACAGGTTTGAGGCCTGGGTAACTCTGTGAGACCCTATTGCAAAATAAAAAGGGCTGAGGATGTAACTCAGTGGTAGAACTTGCCTAGTATGTGTTAGGGGTAGAGTCCCCAGTAGTGTGAGGCTCTCAATTTTATCTCCAACACCATAAAAAGAAAAGAGAAAGCAAGGTGGCAGCAGACATCGGACTGCGCAGAAATGATGGAAATTCTGAATTCTTTATTTTCTTAATTTTTTTCTTTGTGTGTACGTATGGGGGGAGGGTACTGAGGATTGAACCCAGGGACATCTACCTCTGAGCTACAGCCCCAGCCCTATTTTATTTTTCATTTGGAAAGATAGTCTCACTAAATTGCTGATAGCCTCACTAAGTTGATGAGGCTGGCTTCAAATCTGTGATCCTCCTGTCTCAGCCTTCCAAGTACCTATAATTTTTTTTGCGGTACTGAGGATTGAACTCAGGGGCATTCAACCTCTGAGCTACGCCCCCTGACCTATTTTTTATTCTTTATTTTGAAACCGAGTCTCACTAAGTTGCGAAGTGCCTCACTAGGCTGGCCGCGAACCCGATCCTCTGATCTCAGCCTCCCGAATGCTGGGATTACAAGCGTGCGCCACCACACTGGGCTCCTATTATTGTTTTATGATAATTTATAACTTGTAATTAATAAGCCAAGGTATTATGATGCTAATATCTATCTTAAAAATAAAACCTAACCATACTCCCAGTGATAAAATACATGCACACATGAGAGGTGCAATATTTCTATAGAATGCTATTGCTATAGGCACATGTTTGTTTGCTTGTTTGTTTGTTTGTCTGTGGGCTCCCTGACATGCACCAGCAGGGCCAGAATACAAAGATCAAGGCAGCTAGCAAGTAGCCTGAAATGGCCTCTCCTCAGTGCTGTCAGACGCAGCGGCCACCTGCCACGTGTGGCCAGAGCACCTGAAGTGCAGCCAGCATCACGGAGCAGCTAGTTAAAGCATAAAGTAAATAGACACATGTGGCCAGGGGTTCTAGGGAGAACAGCTCTGCTCTGCAGCAGGCAGAATGTCTCTGGGGCTGGTGGAGCATTGGTGCAGTGGCTAGAGAGCCCCCCAAGCCAAGCAACTGCACGCTGTGATGAACAGCTCAAACAGAAACATGTACATGTGTGTTCAATGGACACACACAAGAATGAGCTATACAAAATATAAATGAACCTTCAGATATGATGTTGTACAAAAGGAGCCAAGCTCAAATGAATGTACATCATGCAATTTTGTTTCTACAAAGGAAAAGCAGCAAAGCTGATCTATGCCACTGGAAATCAGGGCGGTGGGTTTCATAATCTAAACATTGCTGTGCTGGTACCAGTTCACAGCGGCTGATATCTGCGTTTCTTTATCTGGTTTCACTGGTGAGTTCAGTTTATGAAAACCCATCAAACTGCTCACTTATATGCATATTCCATATAAATGTTATACAACCATCACAAGTTAATGAAAATAAAAAAATTACGTGGTAAGAAATGTACTAATGCAAATGTACTAATAGAACACAAAAGATAACTTAAAAATAGACCTCAGGAGTGAAATGTCAAGGTCAAGGAGATGTGCAGAGACAAATACAATCATGGTTGACTGTGGCTGCAAGGGATGTTTTTCATCAGGTGTGGAAATGTTCTGGAGGGAGATGCTGATCAACCCGCGATTTTGTGAATTACACACTTTTAAAGGCTGAATTACATACTTTTAAAGGGTGAACTTTAGAGTATGTAAACTATATCTCAAGAAAGCTTTAAAAAAAATCCATGCAAGCCGGGTGTGGTGGCGCACGCTTGTAATCCCAGCATTTGGGAGGCTGAGACCGGAGGATCTGGGTTCGTGGCCAGCCTCAGCTACTTAGTGAGGCACTCTGCAACTTAGTGAGACCCGGTTTCAAAATAAAGAATAAAAAATAGGGCTGGGGGTATAGCTCGGAGGTAGAATGCCCCTGAGTTCAATCCCTAGTACCGCAAGAAAAAAAAAAATCCATGCAGATTCAGAAACCTAATGCATAAAGAGATGGCATCAAAAAAAGCCAGAAGGAATGAAAGATTGTTTCACTAGTGGTGTTAGATAAATTATCCTGTTTCAAATAAAGAATTAAAAATAGAGCCGGGCATGGTGGCGCACGCTTGTAATCCCAGCATTCGGAAGGCTGAGACCGGAGGATCCAGGTTCGAGGTCAGTCTCAGCTACCTAATGAGGCACTCCACAACTTAGCGAGACCCGGTTTCAAATAAAGAATAAAAAAAAATAGGGCTGGGGGTGTAGCTCAGAGGTAGAATACCCCTGAGTTCAATCCCTAGTACCGCAAAAAAAAAAAAAAGAATTAAAAATAGGGTTGGGGTGTAGCTTGGAGGTAGAATGCCCCTGGGTTCAATCTCTAGTACTGCAAAATAAATTAATTAATTAATTAAGAATAAATAATAGGGCTGGGAGTGTAGCTCAGAGGTAGAATGCTCCTGTGTTCAATTCCCAGGACCAAAAAGAAATAAAAAAAAAAAAAAGAAGAAGAGTAGCCGGACGTGGTGGCGCATGCTTGTAATCCCAGCATTCGGGAGGCTGAGACCGGAGGATCCGGGTTCACGGCCAGCCTCAGCTACCTAGTGAGGCACTCCGCAACTTAATGAGACCCTGTTTCAAAATAAAGAATAAAAAATAGGGCTGGGGGTGTAGCTCGGAGGTAGAATGCCCCTGAGTTCAATCCCCAGTACCAAAAAAAAAAAAAAAAAAAAGAAGAGTGATGATACTGGGGATTGAACCCAGGGGCATTCTACCTCTGATCTACACTCCCAGCCCTATTTTTATTCTTTATTTTGAAACAGGGTCTCACTAAGTTGCTGAGGGCCTCTCTAAGTAGCTGAGGCTGGCTGTGAACCTGCGATCCTCCTGTCTCAGCCTCTCAAGTACTGGGATTACAAGTGCAACCATGCCAAAATACAAATTACAAGGTTCCGAACGGACGGCTGGTTTTCAATAGAGGAATGCTAAGGATTCCTCGCTGAGTGGAGAGCCTCATGGCTGAATTTTCTGACAGATGGAGACAGGAGAAGGTATTTGCAAAAATTAAGAGTGAGACAGGAGCCGAGCATGGTGGCGCATGCTTGTAATCCTAGCATTCGGCTCCCCTTTTTTATTTTTATTTTGAAACAAGGTCTGGCTAAATTGTTGAGGCTGCCTCTAACCTGCAATTCTCTTGTCTCGGCCTCCCGGGTACTGGGATTACAGGCTTGAGGCACCACACCCAGCTCATCAGATGGTTCTTAAAGAGGGGAAGCCTGACAGACTTCAAATTAACCAGATGGCCATAAAGTTGCCAGTTACTCACAAATAACAGTGAAATTAGAGGTGACGACAAGTAAAAGAGTCTGCCCTGGGGCAGAAACATGGCTGCACTTCTGGGTCTGGGCTGGACAGACTTGCAGGGCCACACACAAAGCTGCCTTGGTGGCCGGGCATGATGGTGCATGCTTGTAATCCCAGCATTTGGGAGGCTGAGACCGGAGGATCTGGGTTCGAGGCCAGCCTCAGCTACCTAGTGAGGCCCTCCACAACTTAGTGAGACCCTGTTTCAAAATAAAGACTAAAAAGTAGGGCTGGGGGTAGAGCTTGGAGGTAAAATGCCCGAGTTCAATCCCCAGCACTGCAAAAAAAAAAAGAAAAAAGCTGCCTTGGTCTAGCAGCCTAGACGCAGGCTGTACACTTCCATGTGGACAAAGAGTCCAGCACAGGCCCCTATGAGGGACATAGTATCAGCAGCCACGAGGAGAGAAGGGAAGGAGGTGCACTGTGCACCAACCACAGCTGCAGCATGTCCCAGCACAGGCACAGGGAAGCCTGCCCTGCGATCCAGCAAGCCTGGGGAAGGCCAGCAGGACCCTGACAGGAGACGAAGATGTAGGGATGCAGGCCCCAGCAGGCGTCGGGTATGTGAACTGGAGGAGCTCGCCAGGATGTGTAGGGCAGCAAGACCCCCCAACACCTTCAACCCAGAATGAAAGTGCAGGTGGAGGCTCCCGGGGGCCTGTTTATAAATGGCACTGGTGCCTGCCCTCTCAGGCTATAAAGGAAGATACTGGGGGCAGGGGGCTTGGACCACCCCTCAAACACACAGAGCCTGTCAGCAATGCCAGCTAGGGAGTGGTGGGGCCTTTACCTTGTGGGGCCCAAGAGCCAGGGTCAACGGCCTCAGACTGCCCGAGCTCGTCCAAGACCTCCTTGTCGGCAGAAGGCAGAGGAACGGAGTGGCTCCTCTTCAGCAGAGGCCCAGAAGCTACCGGACAGCTGCCCCCGCAATCTGTGGGGGAGGCAGGTGTAAACCAGCTGCAGTCCCCGTGTGCCCCAGCATCTGGCTTCAGTTCATGCAGGTGGCTCAGGGAGCAGGGCTCCCCACAGAACCCTGTGCACCTGCAGAAAGACTCCCCGACATGACCCTCACGCCACCTCACAGTCCACACCTGTCTGGGGAGTCATGAGTGAATGCTGGGCTCAGACTGGTCCTGCTCTGCCCACACCCTCTGCATCCCTCCCGGCCACCCCTCTCCAAATCCTGCTAAATTGACTCCCCCTACTGCTGCCCAAGCATCCCAAAGACAGTTGAAGCTGCTGTCTGTCCTTTTCCCTGTGGCATTCTTGCACAGTGGTGGTCATCTGAGCACACCTGGGATGAAACACAGCTTCAGCACTCCACCTGTCGCTCAGGTGCGACGATTCCAAAAGAGCCTTCCAGGAAGCACTCTGGCCTTGTCACCTCACAAGATACTGCCTGCATCAGGCTCCTTTCCTCCTGCAGAGGTCCATGAGCCTCCCAGCCCTGGTCTCTGCTGAGGCCCACGGCTGTTGCCCTGCACTAAACACCTTCAAGAGGATGAGCCCCAGGCTCCATCACTTGATGATGAAACCTCAGGAGAGAGACGTGCTGTGTATGCAGAGAGACTTAAATGACATCGATTCTAAAATACATCCCTGGGTCAGATGTGGTGGTGCACGCCTGTAATCCCAGTACTTGGGAGGCTGTGACAGGAGAATCGCAAGTTTGACGCTAGCCTCAGCAACGTAGCAAGACCCTATTTCCAAATAAAAAATAAAATAGGGTTGGGGGTGTAGCTCAGAGGTAGAATGCCCCTGGGTTCAATCCCCAGCACCATCAAAAAAGAAATTTAAATTAAAATACATCTCTGGGAAAAACCGTATCAGTCAAGGCTGGGTTTCAAGGTCACCAAAGTCCAAAGCCGCATCTAAGTGGGACCATGGGTCCTCCACGGCACATTCTAGCCCATTTTTACCCTGAATGATGCCTAACTTAATTTCACATACTTTTGCTAGCCACTTGAAATGCTTTTGAGAACATATGATGGTCTATAAGAACACAAATTACATATCCCCTATTGGTCAAGGTGGCTCTATAGAGACATCATAGTGCAGATCACCAGGGGGTACCCCATGGGTGCAAGCCTCACCGGACAGATTATTCCCCAAATCCAGGCCACTTGCAAGAGCTCAGGGCAGCGTGAACAGAGCACAGGGCTGGGACCCTGCTCCCTGTCCCGGCTTCCTCTGGGCAGTCCTTCCTGGGAGAGCCTGAGGGGACAACTGAAGAATGCAGGACAGGAGAGGAGCCCAGAGGGGGCAGTGGGGAGGCCCTGAGTCTGGGCTGAGACCACTCTCCCCTGGTGGGGGCAGTACCTGAGTCCCAGGACTCTTGGGGCTGCAGTGGCCTCTCGAGACGCTCCTCAGGACCACAGAACATCGGCTTCTTGGCCCGTCCAGCAGCCACACTGGCCACAGACACGAGAGGGATGGCCTGGCTCTCCTGTGGCACAAGAAGGAACCTCAGAGCTGCTCCAGAGGTTTCCCTGGTTCTCCCACAGGCTCCCCGAGAGAGTCCTGGAGGCAAATTCAGCTACTTCCCAGTACTGAGAAGAGGCCGACAATACCTAGGAATCCAGGCATGCCTCAGATACGTTATCAAGTCAGAAAAATGGTCCAAATGGCCAGAAACCTTAATGTTCTTCATTAAGAAAAAAAAAAAAAAGTTAGGTTTGGTAGCACATGCCTGTAATCATAGTACTTGAGAGGCTGAGACAGGAGGATAACAAATTCAAGGCCAATGTGTGGTAACTTAGCAAGATTCTGTTTCAAAATAAAAAAGGGCTGGGGGAATAGCTTGGAGGCAAAATGCCTTTGGGTTCAATCCCCATTACCACACACACAAAAAAAGGAAAAAAAAATAAAACACAAAAGTATACTCCCTAAAATAACAACACGTGAAGATGACAAACCTAAAAAATCATCAAAACTAGCCAAGAGCCAGGCATGGTGGTGCACACTTGTAATCCCAGTACTTGGGAGGCTGAGACTGGAGGATCACAGGTTCAAGGACAGCCTCAGCAAGTAGTGAGACTCTCATCAACCTAGCAAGACTCTGTTTCAAAATAAAAATAAAATAGGTCTGGGGGTATAGCTCAGGGATAGAATGCTCCTGGGTTCAATCCCCAGTAAAACACACACACACACACACACATACACACACACACACACACACACACACACACACACACACAATTAGCCTGGCATGGTGTCACATGCCTGTAATCCCAGTACTTGGCAGCCTGAGACAGGAGAATCGTAGGTTCATGGCCAGCCTCAGCAACTTAGCAAGGCCCTCAGCAACTTAGTGAGACCCTATTTCAAAATAAAAAATAAAATAGGGCTGGAGGTGTAGCTCAGAGGTAAAACCCCTCTGTGTTCAATTCCCAGTAATGAAAAAAAAAAAAAAAAAATCAAACCTAGGGAGGATATCCAAACACAATCAGAAGCCGGGCATGGTGGCACATGATTGTAATCCCAGTACTTGGGAGGCTGAGATTGGAGGATCTGGGTTCACGGACAGCCTCAGCTACTTAGTGAAGCCCTCAGCAAATTAGTGAGACCCCTGTTTCAAAATAAAGAATAAAAAATAGGACTGGGGGTATAGCTCGGAGGTAGAATGCCCCTGGGTTCAATCCCTAGTACTGAAAAAAAAAAAAAAAAAAGACAGAAAGAAAAGAAAAGGTACTGGGGATTGAACCCAGAGGCATTCTACTCCCAAGCTACACCTCCGGCCCAATTTTATACTGTAGTTGGAAACAGGGTCTCATTAGGTTGCTGAGAGCCTAAGTTGCCGAGGCTAGCTTTAAACATGAGATCCTCCTGTCTCAGCCTCACAAGTACTGGGATTATAAGCATGCACTACCATACCAAGCTGAAATGAGAATATTCATAATTCACATGTACTAAGCACTTACTACCCACTGGGCATTCTTCTGGGGGCTTCATCTGTGTTTCACAGTAATTTCCTGAGTGCCCTCTTACCCTCCAAGCACCGGGCATTGTTTCAGAGTATGGAGAAAAAACAGAGAATGAAGCCACAGAGTCACTTGGTTCTCACAGAACTTCACTAGGTAGATACTAGTCTTGCCCCATTTCTCAAAGTAGGTGTCTGAGCAGGGTCACACCAGGAGGTGAGAAAGCTAGGATTCAAGGGCCTTGCATTCTTAGCAATGCTCCACTCCCTCCAAACAGTATCAGCTCAGTATCAGTCATGGGCAGGAAGCAGAGCAAGTGCTAGCAAGGGCCTGAGGGACAGGTGAGGAAGGAGCCGCAGCTCAGCATGCAGCCACGTGTGTCTGAACCAGGCCCCAGGCTCTCCCAGAGCACCAGCCACAGGGATGCTACACGGTCCCTGGCACAGTGAGGTGGGATGACACCAGAGTCTGCAAGGAGCCCACCTGCTCCCCAAGTTGACACAAGTGTTCCCGACTCCCTGGGAATCAACCCAATACATCTGTCTAAAGCAGAAAAGTAAATAAAGCCTATCATCACCTCCCCAAACCCAAAGTCCTGATGCCCCATAACTAGCACAGCCATAGCCATGGTGGGGGCTGTCCCCCACACGCATGGTACTCAAGGAGGTGTCTGCACTCACAGCATTGAAGAGCTCTGTGGTCAGGCCCAGGTAGTTGTGCAGGGCCAGGAAGGTCACTCTCTGCAGCCGCACCATGATGATCTGCAAGGAGATGGGTGGGACGTGAGCAGCTGTAGGCTGGCACCAGGGTGCCACCTGGTGCACCAGGCTGAGACCCACAGCAGACACAACACACACCAAGCCTTCTAGGGACTCTCTGGTGAAAACATCTCAAGCTCAACAAGCCACTATGTTGGCATAGAACACTAACATGGGTAATGGGTGAGGGGCATTTAGGAATGCTACACTGCTTTTGCAACTTTCCTATAAATCTAAAATTACTCTAAAATGAGATATTTAGCCAGGTATGGTGATGCACGCCTGTAACCCGAGTACTTGGGAGGCTGAGAGGAGGATTGCAGGTTCAAGAACAGCCTCGGCAAGTAGTGAGACTCTCCTTAACCTAACAGACCCTGTTTCAAAATAAAAATAAAATAGGGCTGTGGGTGTAACTCAGAGGTAGAATGTCCTGGATTCAATCCCCAGTACCACAAAAAATGAAATATTTAATTTAAAAATTAAAAATCTATTTTGGAGGGAATGGGAGATACAAAGACCTCTTAAAGGTTATGAATATTAATTTATTTTGATTATAAAATATATACATATTAAAAAATTTGCTGGGCGTGGTGGCACATACCTGTAATCTAATTACTTGGGAGGCTGAGACAGGAAGATCGCAGGTTCATGGCCAGCCTCAGTAATTTAGCAAGATCCTGTTTCCAAATGAAAAATTAGAGGTTCAAGCCGGGCGTGGTGGCGCATGCTTGTAATCCCAGCATTTGGGAGGCTGAAACTGGAGGAGCCGGGTTTGCAGCCAGCCTCAGCTGCTTAGTGAGGCCCTCTGCAACTTAGTGAGACCCTGTTTCAAAATAAAAATGAAAAAAAATACGGCTGGGGCTGTAGCTCAGAGGTAGAATGCCCCTAGGTTCCATCCCCAGTACCACAAAAACAAACAAACTAAACTAAACAGCCTTAGTAGTTCTCGGTGAGTAAGATGGTGCATACCTGTAATCCCAACTACTTGGGAGGCTGAGGCAGGGGGATTGCAAGTTCAAGGCTAGCCTGGGCCACTTAGCTTCAAAATTTAAAAAAAAAAAAAAAAAAAAAAAAAAGGG
>PVLC010035808.1:0-16117 GCA_004027655.1 Graphiurus murinus | reverse complement strand
AAAAAAAAAAAAAAAAAAAAAAAAAAAAACCAAGGTGCAGCATTGTAGCCCTGTGGCAGCTCTGCCAGGTGGCGGCCCTGTGACTTTGCCCCATGACTTCACCATCCCCAGCTTCAGCCCTTGCGCCGGGAAAATGGAGAACGTGATATTAATGTCCACCTTGCAGGAGGCCCAGAAGGTGGCTGGACAGTGATGGAAAGCCCCAGGCAGCACGTAGGAACTCTCTACAAATACAAAAACCAACCGGAGGAGCACACGTGCTAAGAAGTGCAGGGGACTCGAGTCGGGAGAGAGAAAAGCACCCGGGGACCTTTTCCTGGAAGATACCGCAGTTCTTAACATAGGTGACTGGAATGGCAAGGAGCCAGGGATTCAGGCTCAGGAACAGACGGGAGCCAGAGACCTGAGCATACACCGCCATTCAAGGGCCAGGCTGACCTTCAAGTGGCCCTGGGCAGCCACATAGACAAACTTTTGGGGACTGGATCGACCCTGGAACCATTACCCATAGACGGAGAAAAATAACTCGGAAAAAAAGAAAAAGACCCACTGCCCTGCTGGACCGGAGGGAGAGGGGAGGGAGCAGCGGAGAAGGGGAAGAGGGGAAAATCAACATTCTCCAGAGGCTTTTAACAGAACCCAGGCTTCTAACGTAACACAAACAAACAAAACGTCCAGGGTAAAAATCCAACATTACTTGGTACGCCCAGAGCCAGGAAAATCTGACCCATTCCCCAGGGAAAAGTCAATCAAAAAGATGCCAACCCTGAGATCATCCAGATGTTGGAATCACCAGACAAAGACTTAACAGCGGCTGTTGTAATTATCCTTAATGAGGTGACGCTGAAAAGAATCTTGAAATAAATGGGGAAAAAATCAAAATGTGACAAAGAAGCCATAAAAAAAAAAAAAAAAAAGAATCACTAAATGGGATTGTGGTATCGTGGAATAAGGCCGGGGGAAGGGGTGAGGAAGCTAGTGTAAAACCCCAGACTGCCTACACACTCCCCCAGGTTCTAATAGCAAGGTAAGAATGTGGGCTTCTTAGTTTTGACAGACTCAGTCCAGTACGTGGTGATGTGAGCTGCTAATATTACCAAGAGCTAGGTAAAGTACGTGGGCATGCTCTGCGTCATCCTAGCAAATTTCTGTAAGTGGGAAATTATTACAGGATAAACGCTTATTAGAAAAGAATCAAATCACAATTTTAGAACCAACTGAGTATCTGAAATAAGAATTTCACTGGATAGACTTAGAGCAGAATGAGGAAGACCAAAGAAAGACTCAGCAAGCTTGAGACACAATCCAATCTGAAGGATTGAGAGGATATTAAAAAAAAAAAAAAAAAAAAAAGATTTTGGAAAATGAGTGTCTCACGGATTGGTGGGACAGTCTTGAAACCTCTAACACTCTTGTTGAAATTCATAAAACAATGGCTGAATTTAATCAACTATGGCCAGAGACATGCATTGATAGGGTTGAGAAATTTAGAAGATCCCCAAACAGGATAAATCGAAAGAAACCCGCACCCAGACACATCGTCATTAAACTACCGAAAATCAAAGATAAAGAATAATCTTGAAAGCAGCCAGAAAAAAAATGATGCTTTACATGATGGGGTTTAGTGACTGAAGACTTCTTATCAGAAACAATGGTTGTCAGAAGACCGGGAAACAATACCTTTAAATTCATGAAACAAAAGAGCTGTCAACTTAGAATTCTATGCCCAGTGAAAATATTACTTGAGAATGAAAACAAAATATATAACTCAGAAGAAGAAAAGTATTAAAAGAATTCATTACCAGGAGACCTAATCTAAAAGATATATGAACAGATGCTTTCCAGTCAAAAGGGAAATAATACTAAAATAAAATCTGGAGGGTCAGGAATGAAAGAAGAGCCACAGAAAATATAAATATCTGGGTAAAAATATCTGGCTTCCTTTTCTGCTCCATTGTGCTTTAAAATATGTATAAACTGTAAAAAGCAAACATTACAATATGGTCATAGGGAATTGAATGCACGTAGATGTTTGGCCTATGGCAATCATATCATAGAGAAGGTGAAGTATGATGTAGACAAGGTAATTACTTGGTTATAAGACTTCTATGTTTCATATGCAATGGGAAAATATCAATTATAAATAGATTATTAAAAGCTAGGTGTGTATATCATCCATAAAAAAAATAGCTAAAAGGAATGCAGAGATATAGACAAAAACCAATAGGTAGAATAAATGGAATGCAAAAAAAATCAAAGAATCTGAAAGAAGACAGAAAAGCCAACAGAGAAAAATGAGAAAGATATAGAAAAATAAAATGGTAGACCTAAATCAACATACTTGGTAACTTTCTGACTCTGGCACACTAACTAAAGGAAAAGAAGAACAGGTACGAATTCTAAATACCAGAGACCAAAGTGAAGATCTGAAGTACACATGCTACAACTATCAAAAGGATAATAAGGTGGCAGCGTGTGTATTCAATGGACCAATCCACCGAAAGAAAGACACAATGATACGAAATTCACTCAGAAAGAAAACGATGACCTGGATATGGCTGATTCTACTAAAGAAACTAAATTCTTAGTTTAAGACCTTCTGGTAAAGCCAGGCATGGTGGTGCACGCCTGTAGTCCCAGTACTTGGGAGGCAGAGACAGGGCGAGCCAGCGGATGTCCAGACGGGCCTGTACCACAACAGAGAAACAAAGAGCCCGAGTGATCAGCGAGACGGTCCCAACGGGCCCAACCTGCTCATCAGTAGAGGGAAGGAAGAGAACAAAAGAACAACATCAACAAAAAAATTTGCGAGGAAAAATGCCCCCCCCCACCCCGACATCTGGTGAAAAAATATCCACGTAGAGATCCCAAAGGATCAGCAAGGCCCAAAGGGAGATAAAAATCAAGAAGAATGAATACAAGGAGAAAATCCGAGTCATGCGGCTGAAAAGCCAAGATAAAGAAAATGTTGAAAACAACCAGAAATATAAACGCATCACAATCCGGGGAAGCAGCCGTCAAGAGGCCAGCTGTCTCCTCCAGAACAATGGAGACCCGGGCGGTACGCGTGCGGGCAGAACAAAACACTGGCGTTCTTGACGTTGAAAACACCAGCAACCGCACAAACAGAGACTTTATTACCAGCAGACCTGCACGACAAGGCCTCTTTACGAGGGGTTCCTCCTGGCTTGGAGGTAAATGATGGCACATAAAACCCAGATCCACAGGAAGGAGTTCAAACAAACAACCAAGATGGCAGATACAGAGATGGCTGAGAATCCTGTGTTCTTCTTTGGGTTTCCTTAAGAAAACAACTGAGTGGCCGGACGTGGTGACGCACGCTTGTCATCCCAGGACTTGGGAGGCTGAGACCGGAGGATCCGGGTTGGCTTGCGGCCATCCTCAGCTACTTAGTGAGGCCCTCCGCAACTTCGTGAGACCCTGTCTCAAAATAAAGAATAAAAAATAGGGCTGGGGGTGTAGCCTGGAGGTAGAATGTCTCTGGGTTCAATTCCCGGTAGCACTAAATAAATAAATAAATTAATTAAGTATTAATTAAGCCACTTAAGTATTTTTAAAGTGTGAGACTCTGTTTCAAATTTTTTTTTTTTTTTTTTTTTTTTTGCAGTACTGGGGATTGAACTCAGGCGCATTCGGCCTCTGAGCTACACCCCCAGCCCTGTTTTTTATTCTTTATTTTGAAACAGGGTCTCACTAAATTGCGGAGGGCCTCACTAAGTAGCTGAAGCTGGCTGCGAACCTGGGTTAATTAATTAATTAATAGGTTATTACAAGTTAGGATATAGAAAGAATACCCAATGTTAAACTGTCTACAAGAAACAGACTTCAAAGGTTAAAAGTAAGATTAAAGTGTGGGAAAAGAAACACCACTAACCAAAAGAAGCCTGGAGCTGCTATATTAACAGGAGATAATATAGGTTTGGGGAGGCTGAGACAGAAGGATGGCAGGTTTGAGGCCAGCCTCAGCAGCTCGATAAGATACTCAACAACTTTGTGAGACCCTGTTTCTTTTCTTTTCCTTTCTTTTCTTTTTTCTCTTCTTTTTATCAGAATATCACATAATTTTATTTCAGATGTAACAGCAATGTTAAAATTGGCAAGTTTATTCTTAACTGCACCAAGTAAACTTAGCCACTTAAGTATTTTTAAAGTGTGAGAACCTGTTTCAAAAATTTTTTTTTTCCGGTACTGAGGATTGAACTCAGGGGCATTCTACCTCTGAGCTACACCCCCAGCCCTGTTTTTTATTCTTTATTTTGAAACCGGGTCTCACTAAGTTGTGGAGTACCTCACTAAGTAGCTGAGGCTGGCCGCGAACCCGGATCCTCCAGTCTCAGCCACCCAAATGCTGGGATTACAAGTGTGCGCCACCACACCCAGCTCTGTTTCAAAATTTAAACAAACAAACTAACAAACAAAATAGGTCTAGGGGTGTAGCTTGCAGACAGAACACTCCTGGGTTCCAACCCCATTACCACATACACACTCACACAAAGATAATGTAAATGTAAGTATGAGGATACTAGAGGAATGGATAAGAAAGGTCATTTTATAATGACAAAGGGGACAGTTCTTTGAAAGGCCCAAATAATCTCAAGTAATTATGCACAAAATAATCAAACTTCAAAATCTGTGAAGTGAAAGTAAGAATATAAAACTACAGAACAGTGTCTCTTGTAAATACCGATGCAAAGATCTCCAACAAAACACAAACTGCAAAAACAAAACAAAGCAAAAACTTCACCATATGTCCTTTAAAAATAAATATAAAATAAAATATGTGTATACATGTGTATTTTTCCATACATATGCACAAACATATGTATATGTGTACACACATATATATGTGTATCTATCTATCTATCTATCTATCTATCTATCTATCTGAAGCTAATACCTAGTGATCAAGTGGAGTTTATCATGGGAATTCATAAAGACTGGTTTAATGGTGGGATATGAATCAAATCTATCAAAAAAGAGAGTGTTCTATCCTTTTCTAATTAACCCAAAGGAGAAATAGATATGTCTACAATTAGTTGGAATTCTCAACACTCTTTTCTCAATAAATAGAAAAGACTGTAGCAACACTATGAAGAATTACAGAATATGTATCCCCGCCCCCCGAGGGCATGTGAAGCATTCAAAATGGCTCATAGTCTGGACTAAAAAAAAACAACTCTCAATAAACTTAAAAGGATTAAAATACTATTCTCTGACTACAATGGATCTAAATTGGAAATTAGTGGTAACAATATCTGGAAACCCCACAAATATTTGAGAACTAGAAAGTGTCCTTTAAAATAGTCCATGGCCGGGCGTGGTGGCGCACGCTTGTAATCCCAGCATTCGGGAGGCTGAGACCGGAGGATCCGGGTTCGAGGCCAGCCTCAGCTACCTAGTGAGGCACTCCGCAACTTAGTGAGACTCGGTTTCAAAATAAAGAATAAAAAATAGGGCTGGGGTGTAGCTCAGAGGTAGAATGCCCCTGAGTTCAATCCCCAGTACCGCAAAAAAATAAAATAGTCCATGGGTTAAAGAAGAAATTAAAAGACAAGGGATAAAATATTTGAACTGCATCTAAATGAAAACATGACTTAAAATTTGTGGGATGCAGCTTAAAGCTTGGAAGGAACTGTCAAATGCTAAATGCCTGTATTAGAAAAGTGGGGAAAACTCAAGTAAATGGTCTAAACTTCCCCATTGTAAAATGAGAAAAAGAAGAGTAAATTAAACAGAAAATCAATGTAGAAATATTTCTAAAAGCAAGAGCTAATTTCTTGGTGATATCAATAAAATTGATAAACCTGTGGCCAGATTGATCACGGAGGGAAAAAAAAAAGAAATAAATTAGCATTATCTGAATGACAAAGGGGCCAGACTTTGGTGGCTCAAGCTTGCAATCCTAGCTGTGAGTCAGGCGGAGGCAGGAGGATCAAAAGGTCAAGGCCAGCCTTAATAACTTAGCGAAACCCTATCTCAAAAAGGGGGGCCAGCCAGGGAATGTAGCTCAGTGATAGAGCACCCTTGGGTTCAATCTCCAGTACCGCAAACAAACAAACCAAAAGAATTAGAGCGGGAACCTTACTACAAATCCTATAAATGTGAGACGGATAATATCCCTATAGCTATTAAAGAAATTGGATTCAAAGAAATCTGTACTTTAACACTTTTTCACAAAGACAACGCCAGGTTCAGGTACCTTTGGTAATGAATTCTATCAGACATTTGAGGAGGAAATAATAATGATTCCATGCAAACTCGAAAATAAAAGAGGAGGGTGAACTTCCAAACTCATACTATCAAGCCTGCGTTACCCTGAGACAAAAGCCAGATGAACACACAAGAATATAAAACTACAGAGTAATACCCTTCAGAAACAGAGATGAAAAGATCCCCAACAAAATATTTACAAAGTGCAAAAAAAAAAAAAAACAAAACCCTAAATATATGTACTTTAAAATACATACAAAGTAAGATTTGTGTGTACATGTATATTTTCACATACATATATGCAAATGTGTATGTCTGTTTATAACATATATATTTAAAGATAATACCTAGTGATCAATTGGATTTTATCCTGGGAATTCAAGAAAACTGGTTTAATGGTAGAATATCAATCAAACCAATCAAGTTGAAATTGATATTTATAGACTACTGAAGAAAAACCATATGATCTTCTCAACGTAAACAGGAAAATCCTTTGACGAAATTCAGCATCCATTCACAATAAAAAAAGACAAAAGAAACCTAGGCCCAGAAGGAAACTTTCTTAACTTAATAGTGAGCAACTAGCCAGGCATGGTGGTGCACCCTGTAATCCCAGTGCTTAGGAGTCTGAGGTAGGAGAATCACAGGTTCAAGGCCAGCCTCAGCAACTTAGACAGAACCTGTTTCAAAATAAAAAATCAAAAGGGCTGAGGCTACAGCTTGGAGGCAGAATGCCCTGGGTTCGGTTTCCAGGAATAATAATAGTAATAATAAAATTAGAACAGTCCATTCTAGTGTGTGTGGGCTGGAAAAGACATTAGAACTTTCTGAGGAATAGAGATGTTATCTGTGTTGGGTAGGGTGGTGGTTACATGGGTATTTACATTACTCAAAACTCATAAAACGACACATTTATCTGTAAATTTACTGAATGTAAATTTTACCTCACTAAAATGTAATCAGGATACATATTCTATTGTTCAGCCTCCAGTTAAAATTGTTACAACCTCATATAGAAGGAAACAGAAGGGAACTTCCTTAACTTAATAGTGACCAACTAGATGGGAGTGGTGGCACATGCCTGTAATCCTAATTCTTGGAAGGCTGAGGTGGGAGAATAAAAAATTCAATGCCTAGACCCTCAGCAACTTAGGTAGACCCTGCTTCAAAATAAAAAATAAAATGAGGCTAGGGTTATAACTCAGATATAGGATGCCCCTGGGTTCAATTCCAAGTAAAAAAAAAAAAAGTAAGCAACTATAAAAATCTTCAGTTAAAATCATAGTTATAGATGCACACCTGTAAACCCTGTAGTTGAGAGGCTGAGACAGGAGGATCACAGGTTTGAGGAGAGCCTAAGAAATTTAGTAAGACTCTCAGAAACTTAGTGAGACCTTGTTTCAAAAGAAAAAAAATTTTTTTAAAGGGGTTGAGAGTGTGTTGTGGAGGTAGAATGCCTCTGGGTTCAAACCCTGGTACCAAAAAAATTAAAAATAAAAATAAAATAATAGTTGATAGAACACTTTCTTCTTGAAATTAAGACTAAGGCTGCATGTCCACTGACACCACTCTTGTCCAACAGAATCCTGGAAGTTTCTAGCTACTGAAATATAGCAAGAAAAAGAAATGAAGGGCATAGTGTTAGGTTAACAAAACACATGCAGAATCTCCATGTTGAGAACTGTAAGGTGCTGAAGAAAGAAACCAAAGACCAAATCAAAGAGGGAGACATACCATATTCATGGATATAATAAATACAATTTAATAAAGATGTCAGTTCATCCCAAACTGTTCTCTAGTTTGGGGATTTTGACTTTTTTTGTTGTTGTTGTTGCTGTTTCTCAGGATTGAATCCAGCACCTGCTCTACCACTGAGCTATACCTCTAGCCCATGATCTTAGGTTTCATATAATTCCTATCAAAATCCCAGGAAGTTTTTCATATATAGACAGACTTATTCTAAAATGTATATGGAAAGGAACCAACCCTAGAAAAACTAAAACAACAAAGAAAAACAAAGTAGAAGGAATCACTCTACCAGATATTAAGGTTTATATTATTAAACTACAGGAATCAAGATAGTATGGTATTAGTGGAGGATAAAAATATAGATGGATGGAACAGAATAGAGAACCCAGAAGTAAACCTATACAAATAGGCCCACAATTGATTTTTAATAAAGGCACAAAAGCTGTTCAATAGAGTACACATATGCCCTTTTCAACAATGCCAGAGCAATTATATATCCATAGGCAAGAAAATGAATATCCACCTAAATCTTAAAGTTCTTACAAACTTTAACTCAAAGTAGATTAAAAAAGATTTTAGAAAAACACAAAGAAAAAAGATCTTCAGGATCTAAGGATAGGCAAAGTGTTTGAACTTGACACCCAAAGCAGATTCCAACAAGAAACATTAGATAAGTTGAAATTTGTCATAGTTAAAAAAAATATATATTGGCTCTGCCAAAGACCCCATTAAGAAACTAAAAAGAGAAGCTACAGATTGGGAAATGTTTACAAACCACATATCGACAAAAGACTAATATCTAGAATGCATAAAGGATTTTCAGCAGTAAAAATAAATAATCCAATTAGAATACGAGCAAAAGACATGAACAGACATTTCCCTGAAGAGGTTACACAGAGAGCAAATTAGCACATGAAAAGTTGTTTACCATCTCTAGCTTCTAGGGAAATGTAAATTAAAACCACATTACCATACATCCATCAGAAGGGCTAAAATTGCCAGGCATGGTAGCATACACTTGTAATCCCAGTATTTGGGAGGCTGAGACAGGAAGATCGCAGGTTCGAGGACAACCTCAGCAAGTACTGAGACTCTCCTCAACCTAGTGAGATCCTGTTTCAAAATAAAACTAAAAAAAAAAAAAAATATGGCTTGAAAGTAGAATGCCCCTGGGTTCAATTCCTAGTAACACACACACACACACACACACACACACACACACACACATACACACACACACACACACACACAAGAGTGGCTAAAATAAAAAATAGTTAAGACACCAAGTGCTGGCAAGGATGCTGAGAAACTCAAACATTAGTGGTGGGAATGCAAAATGTGGCAGGCAATCTGAACACAATTCGGTAGTTGTTTTTTTTTTTGGTTTTTTGTTTTTTTTTAATAGAACTAAGCATGTAGAATGATCCCGCAATTATAGTCTTGGACATTTATTTCAGAGCAATGGAAACTTATGTTCACAAAAATCCCATACACCAGTGGTCATAGCAGCTTTATTTCAAGTAGCCAAAAGGAAACAAACCAGAAGACTTTCCACAGGTGAATAAATAAACTGTGGTGCATCCATATCATGAAATACTACTCAGCAACAAAAATTAATGAACAAAGACTGGGGCTGTAGCTCAGTGATAGAGCACTTGCTTAGCATGTATGAGGCCCTGGGTTCCATCCCCAGGAGCACCCCCCCTAAAAAAAAAAAAAAAAAGTAGTGAAGAACTGATAAACATAATTTGGATGGATCACAAAAGAATTATGTTGAGTGAACATCAAAATGAAAGCGATTGATTTTGTCTTCAGAAGTTGTTAAGAGAAAGACAAATATTGCATGCTCTCATTTATACCTGGAGTCTAAAAAAGGCAAATTCACAGAAACAGAGCCGAATGGTATATATCAGAAGCCAGAGGGGTGGGGAGAGTGGATGGCAAGTTGGGAGGTGCTAGTCAAAGGGTACAAAGTTTCAGTTAGCTAAGAGAAATAGGTTCTAGCGTTCAATGGTACATGATCACACAGGTCTAGTCTCATGATCTAGCATGGTGACCATGATTAATAATAATGAATGTCATATTTCAAAATTACTAAAAATAGATTTCAAATGTCCTCCTCACAAAGAAATGATAAGTCTTGACATAATGGATATGTTAATTTGCCTGATTTTGTCATTCAACATATACATGTGTCATAGCATTACATTGTGCCCCATAAATATATATAATTATTTGGCAATTAGGTAAAATTAAAATAAAATAGAAACTTAAAAAAGTTAAACAAGCAAAGGTGGTGAATGCCTGTAATCTCAGGACTTGGGAGGTTGAAACAGGAGGATTGTAGGTTCGAGACCAATGTCAACAACTTAGTGAGACCCTCAGCAGCTCAATGAGACCCTGTTTCCAAATTAAAAATAAAATAGGGCTGGGGGTATAGCTTGGAGGTAGAACACCCCTGGATTCAATCCCCAACACCACCAAAAAAGGTAAAGGCAGCTCACAATTTGGGAGAAAATATTGGCAAAAACACCTCATTGGGAAAGCACCTTTATCCACAATATATAAAGACCTCTCACATTTCATTAACAATAAAACAAACAACTTAAAAATGGCCAAAGTATTTGAGAGATACTTCACTGAAAAACACATAAATGCCAAATAAGCAAATGAAAAGTTGCTCTGTGTCATTTGTCAGTAGGTAATTGCAAATTAAAACCATAGCATAATACCATACGCCTCTATTAGGATGGCTAAGCTTTTTTTTAAAGCTGACCATAATATGTCAGATAAGATATAGAACCATTGGAACTCTCATACACTGTGGATGAGACTATAAAATTGTACAATTGCCTTGGAAAACAGTTGAATATATTTTTTAAAAAATTCAACAAAAACCTGCTATATGATCTAATCATTCCACTACGACATACTTACTCAAGAGAAATGAAAGCATTTATCCATGAACATTCACATCAGTTTTATTTTCAGTAGACAAAAACTGGAAACAATGCCAATTTCTATGACAGGTAACTGAAGACACATATTTTGGTATTTCTTTAGAATATAATGTCATGCAGCCATAAAAAAAAGAACTTGTGAGACATGCAATAAAAGAAGGATGTCCACAAATGCATCTCAAAATCATTGGGCTGAGAGAAAGAGACCAAATAAAATAAAGTAGTGCACACTATGTAAATTTACCTATATAAATTTACAGAAATTACAAACTGTTTAGAAAATGCATACCTACAATTACACAATGCAAATGAATGTCTAAATGGGAATGAGGGTGGAGGGAGGATGGAATTTTAGTGAGGCATGAGCAAACTTTTTGTGGATGTTAGAAATATTCCTTATCTTCATTGCAGTAATGATTTTGTGATTATTAGCATTCACAGTATGTTGGCATTTATCAAATTATATACTTTAGATATGTGCAATTTATTATATGTCAAGTGTACCTCAATAAGTCTTTTTTAAAATCCCTGGCAAGATTGATCAAGAAAAAAGAAAGATGTCCACAAATGATTAATATCAGAAATTAAAAAGGAGACATCAGTACAGATCCTACAAACACCAAAAGAATAAATAAAGAAATATAATGAGAGATTCTGTGCCAATAAATTCAACCATTTAGATGAAGTAGGCAAATTCCCCGAAAAACACACTTTACCAAAAGTGACACAACTTTAAAAGATATTCGGAGACAGGCGTGGTGGCGCACGCTTGTAATCCCAGCATTCGGGAGGCTGAGACCGGAGGATCCGGGTTCGTGGCCAGCCTCAGCTACCTAGTGAGGCACTTCACAACTTAGTGAGACTCGGTTTCAAAAAATAAAGAATAAAAAATAGGGCTGGGGGTGTAGCTCGGAGGTAGAATGCCCCTGAGTTCAACCCCCAGTACTGCAAAAAAAAAAAAAAAAAAAAAAAAGATATTCGGAACAGCTCAATGTCTGTCGAAGTAACCAAAGTTGTTACTGAATCCTCACAAGAAAATTTCAGGCCCAGAGTGCTTTACCAATGGATACTGTCAAACACACAAAGAATAATACTTACCTAACAAACTCTTCTAGAGAGCAGAGAAGGACATACTTCTAAAATCATCTTGGAAAATCAATATAATCCAGACTCCAAAACCTGACAAAGCCATTATAAAAAAAAAAAAAAAATTACAAACCAATTGGCCTCATGAAACAAAAGCAGAATCCATAACTTAACATTAGTAAATTAAATACAATGATATATAAAATGACAATATCATTGGTGTTTTCTCCCCTGAGAAATGCAAGAATAGCATAGTATTTAAAACTCAGTGTAAGCTGGGTGTGGTGGCGCATGCTTGTAATCCCAGCATTTGTGAGGCTGAGACTGGAGGATCTGGGTTCAAGGCCAGCCTCAGCTACCTAGTGAGGCATTCCGCAACTTAGTGAGACCCTGTTTCAAAATAAAGAATAAAAAAAGAAAAAAATAGGGCTGGGGATGTAGCTTGGAGGTAGAATGCCCCTGAGTTCAATCCCCAGTACCGCAAGAAAAAAATAAATAAATAAAACCTAGTGTAATTTACTACACTAACAAGATAAATGGCCCAAAACATATGATTATTTCAAAAGATACAGAAAAAGCATTGATTTCACGATTCATGTATGACTTCAAGTGCCATTCATGACTAAAATCCTCAGCAAACTCAGCAAATGGGCCAGACAAACTAGAAAAAAAATAATTAATTATTGGTACTGGAGATTGACCCCAGAGGTATTCTACTTCCAAGCTACACCTCCAGATCTATTTTTTAATTTTTATTTTGAAACAGGGTCTTGCTAGGTCGACAAGAGTCTCACTACTTGCTGAGTCTGTCCTGGAACCTGCAATCCTACTGTTTCAGCCTCCCAAGTATTAGAATTACAGGCATGTGCCACCACACCTGGTGGGAAATGTATTTATTAAAAAATGAACCTTAACTCCTAGTTCACATTGCACATAAAATTAATTTATAGTAGTGTAAAATCTAGAAGACAATGCTTCTAGCAAGATACTTACAAGAATATCTTCATGAACTTGCAGTAGGCAAATATTTTCTTTAATCATGACCCCCAAAGCACTAATCACAAAAAGAAATATTGACAAATTAGACTTTCTGTCAAGTTCAAAAACTCCCACTCATTGAATATCAACATTAATATGGAAAGACAAGTCACAGATGGAAGAAAGTATTTGCAATCCATTTGACAAAGACCTTATATCCAGCCTGGCGTGGTGGCGCACTCCTGTAATCCCAGTACTTGGGAGGCTGA
Source organism: Graphiurus murinus (assembly GCA_004027655.1). NCBI lineage: Eukaryota > Metazoa > Chordata > Mammalia > Rodentia > Gliridae > Graphiurus > Graphiurus murinus. The sequence goes on along the minus strand of PVLC010035808.1, from coordinate 2,844 downwards.
GACAGGAGGATAGCAGGTTTGAGGATAACTTCAGCAACATAGCGAGATTCTCGGCAACCTAGAGAGATCATGTTTCAAAACAAAACAAAACATGCTGGGGGTGTTACTCAAGGAGGTAGAATGCCCCTGGGTTCAACCCCAAGTACCAAAAGAAAAAAAGACCCTATGGGCAGAATATTTAAAGGACTTCTACAATCCAATAATAAACGAGGCAACAAGCAAGTAACAGGCCAAGACTTGAATAGACACTTCACAGAAGGCGCTATGCCAGCGGACGGCATGTGCATTTGCAGGTGCTCGAGATAACTCGGTACCAGGAGAGGAAGACTGGAAACCCAGGGAGGCTCTGCTTCGCCCCCTTCTGGGCGGTCAGACTTCAGAGCCTGAGGAACCGCCTTCCGCTGCTGGCCAAGGAGCAAAATGGCCCAGGGCTCAGCCACTTTGGGAACGTGATTACCTTAAAAATTAGACATGCAGCCACCCCATCCGGAAACAATTCTGGTCCTGGCTGTTTCATCCAGAGAAAAGAGAATGCATGTCCATAAAGCCAGGTACAACGTGAGTGTCGATTACTTAAGGAATGTATGGATAGGTTGTATAGCTTCATCCAATGAGATACTTCTGAGCATAAAAGTATAAACAAGTACAAGATGGGTGGCGCACACTTGTAATCACAGTACTTGGGAAGCCGAGATGGGAGGGTGGCAGGTTCATGGCCAGCCTCAGCAACTTAGTGAGGCCCTGTTTCAAAATAAAAAATAAAATAAAATAGGGCTGGGGATGTAGCTCAGAGGAGGAATGCCCCCCGGGTTCAATGTTGCACAAATGAATACATATTCTATGATAACATGTATATGAAGTTCGAGATCAGGGAAGATTGGCCTGTGAGGGGAAGTGACACACGCCTATAATCCCAGTTCTTGGGAGGCTGAGAAGGGAGATTAGCAGGTTGAAGGCCAGCCTCAGCCACTTAGCAAGACCCTTGGCAACACAGAGAGAACCTGTTCAAAAAAAAAAAAAAAAAAAATCCAAAGGGCTGGGGGTGTAGCTTGGAGGCAGAATGCCCCTGAGTTAAATTTCCAGGACCAATAATAATAATATTAATAATAATAATGATGATAGATTAGAATAGTCCATTCTAGTCTGCGTAGACTGGAAGAGACATTAGAACTTTCTGGGGAATAGAGATGTTATCTGTGTTGGTTAGGGTGGTGGTTCCATGGGTATTTGTATTACTCAAAACTCATAAAACTGCACATTTATCTGTAAATTTACTGCATGTAAATTCTTCACTAAAGTAATCACTAAAAAAGTAATCAGGATACACATACTGTTGACTCAGCCTCCAGTTAATATTATTACAGCCTCATACCACACTTAATGTTCCAAATTTGTTCCTTAAAAAAAAAAAATTCGTGACAAAACACCAAATAAATCATAAAGCAAAAAGATAATAAACAAAAAGTCTATTACCATAATGTCAAAATATTTTGGGGAAAATAGCATTGTTTATCCTTTTAAAAGGTCCATTTTTAAAACATGTTCTTTCTAACCATATAATTGGAACTAAAACAAATGTTATTTGTTTTATCCTGGTATTCTGTCTCTTGAAACAAAACAGAGTGACTGATTTAAAAGCAGGCTGACCTAAGCCAGGCGTGGTGGTACACGCCTGTAATCCTAGTACTTGAGAGGCTGAGACAGGAGGATCACAGGTTTGAGGCCAGCCTCTGCAACTTAGTGAAAACCTTTTTCAAAATAAAAAATGGAAAGGGCAAGGGGTGTAACTCGGAGGTAGACTGTCCCTGGGTTCAATTCTCAGTAACACACAAATAAATAAATAAATAATAAAATAGGCCAACCTAGTCTCTGCTGTTGGAAGTTAGGATAATGGCTTCCCTCAGGGGGCAGTAACCAGGGCACCCGGAGGCCTCCAGGGACAAGGCTCTGCTTCTTGATCTAGGTGACCATTACACATGCATGCTCAGGTCATGAAAACTCCCCAAACTCTGTGCACTTTTACATACACACACACACACACATGTATACACGTATACACGCTTTTGTTGATGTTTCTCAATTATGCTTTTATAAAATTTAAAAAGACCAAATTAATCCTGAAAAGTTAGTCGGGCATTGTGATGCACACCTAGAATCCGAGCCCCATTGGGAGGCTGAGGCAGGAGGATCACAGGTTCGAAGCCAGCCTCTGCAGCTTAGCAAGACCCTCAGCAACTTAGAGAGACCCTGTTTCGAAATAAAAACTGAAAAGGGCTGAGGTAGACTGCCCCCTGGGCTCAATACTCAATACCTTCCCCAATCATGAAAAGCTAACTGTAGTGAAAGATTGACAAACAGCAGATAAATTCAAAAGAGGAATTTTTTTTTTTTTTAAAGAGAAGGAAAAGGAGAAACAAATGAAGAGAGGAAGGAGGGGTTGTGCCTGACACCTTCTTGGACCTCCTTCAAGCTCATTCATTAGGAGGATTTGTGAAACGCACCCGGGCACAGGTGCGGGTGAGATCAGGGTTCGGGTGCGGCCGGAGGGGCCAAGGGAGGGGGCTGAAGACAGGAAGAAGGCGGACGAGGTCAGGCTGGGAAGGTGAAGCTTTTGGCCAGGAAATTCCCAAGCACCCGTCTGGTGACTACGTTTCGCCAGAAGCCAGATCTGAGCTGCATCGCCAGGCTAAATCTCCTGTAAAGCCCAGGGAGGCTGACAACTGACCTGAATGGCGTGTCTCTCCGGGGCCCGGGACACACTCGGCCCAGAAGGCCGGGAAGTGGACGCTGGGAGGGAGAAGGGCCCGGACACACTCGGTACACACTCGGCCATCACCCGGGGAC
>PVLC010035807.1:12500-16114 GCA_004027655.1 Graphiurus murinus | reverse complement strand
AAAAAAAAAAAAAAAAAAAAAACAAAAACCAAGGGGCAGTGAGCTCCTCAGCATTCGGAGCACCAGGATCAGCAAGGTCACTTCACCGTCCAAAATTCTCGCTTAATTCCTCCACTAAACAGGAAGGAGTACAAGTTTTAATGTCCAACAAGGGATACTGTTCCAAGGTGACTCTTTGGGGAAGATTCCTGAGAATTCAATTTCACATGACATTGAGCATTTCTGTCCCGCGGATCTTCTGGGATCACGGGTATGATCCTCTCCTGTTTTCATCACAATGGTAATTGGAAACTGCTTTTCAATATAGCATGATACAGGAATGTGGCAGGTGAAATCTAAATGTGGAGAATCATATATGATTGTACTATCAATGAGAGTGGCGAATGGAGATTCTTGAACCCTGGTGCCGCAAAGAGCGAGAATATACAGGAACTGGAAATAGTCCGGTTCGATGATGTTGACTGGGCAGCCGAGGCCTAGATAAAGCTCGTTGGACTGAACTTGCAAGTTTTCAACGATGGGCATTTGTCTGAACTGGACCTGGAGCCAGGATTCAGAACATCTTATAGATAAGCAATCTTGACCATTAATTGACACAAAAAGCAAGAGGAGCTCTATTAGCACGCCTGAGATCCACATGGTCACTTCAAGCCACAGCCCAAGGTATCTCAAGAAGCAGGAAATCGTCCAAAACCCTGTTTTAAAAACACAAACAAAGCCGGGCGTGGTGGCGCACGCTTGTAATCCCAGCATTCGGGAGGCTGAGACCTGAGGATCCGGGTTCGCGGCCAGCCTCAGCTACCTAGTGAGGCACTCCGCAACTTAGTGAGACTCGGTTTCAATAAAGAATAAAAAAAAAAATAGGGCTGGGGGTGTAGCTCGGAGGTAGAATGCCCCTGAGTTCAATCCCCAGTACCGCGAAAAAAAAACAAACAAAAAACAAACAAAAAAAAAACCCACAAACAAACAAAAAAGCGCGGCAAGGTGGCATATGCTTGTAATCCCAGTACTTTGGAGGCTGAGACAGGAGGATCGCAGGTTTGAGGACAACCTCAGCCAGCCACCTAGCGAGACTCCTTTATAAAACAAAAATTAAAATAGGATTAGGGATGTAACTCAAAGGTAGAATGCTTCTGGATTCAAGTCCCACTTCTTTCTCTCTCTCTTTCTTTTTTTTTTTTTTTTTTTTTAATTTTGTGGTACTAGGGACTGAATTCAGAGGCATTCTACCTCCAAGCTACACTCCCATCCCTATTTTATTTTTGTTTTTGGAACAGGGATTTTGCTAGGTTGATGAATCTCACTACCTGCTGAGGCTGTCCTCGAACCTGTGATCCTACTGTCTCAGCCTCCCAAGTACTGGATTACAGGCACACTCCAACCACACCCAGCTCAAAACATTTTTTACATTTTTTTTTTTTTTTTTTTTTTTTGGTGCTGGGGATTAAAAGGGCTGCGGTGTATGTCAGAGGTAGACTGTCCCTGGTTTCAATCCCCAGTATCGAAAATAAAATAAAATGAAAGAAACTTGGTGAGCCGGGCATGGTAGCGTACGCCCGTAATCTCAGCACTTGGGAGGCTGAGACAGGAGGATTACAAGTTCTAGGACAGCATCAGCTAGGTAGCAAGACTCTCAGGAATCTATGGAGAGCTCGGAGGTAGAATGTTCCTGGGCTAAATCTGTAGTACCACAAAACAACTTTGGTGTTTGTTTTAAATATAATCATATTACTTATATAACTTGACTTACATTATTTTTATTTGCTAAAAGGTGAGAGGTGTGTCACAGTATTTTTTTAAATTGATGCTCCTAGCCCTTATATACAAGGAGGACTGTTTTTCTTTGTGATCAGATTGCAGCTGCAATCGGAGGAGACTGCAAACCGGGGTTGGATGGCAGGTTTGCGCCGAGGCTATCCACATCCATGCTGATCCCTCCATATTGCCCATGGCGGGTAGCCCACAACCCCACAGCCTTAATTCCGTTGCCTTCGAGGGTGCGGAAGTTGGTGCACATGTCTGCACCCCCAGTCCGTTTGGAAAAGGTACCCGGATATACGGGGGCGGAGCCGGTGTCTACCCAAGAGGCTGCGCGCGCGGCTATATACTCAGCCATCTCTGAGGCGCTCATCGCGCGCTGGAAATCTCCGCAGCCGGTGCTTTAGCTGAGGCGGTTGCCTAGTATTTTCGCGCTCCTCCCTTTCGCCGCCCTCCTCCCCCTCCCCCTCTTCCTCCTCCTCCTCCCTCTTTTCCCCTCCTCCCTCCCTCCTCCTCCTCCTCCTAGGAACCCCGGTCCGGCCGATCTGCTCTGCTCTGGGTAAGCGGCCCCCGCCCCCGCCTGTGAGGCGAGGACCCGGCGGCTCTCTCGCGTGACCATCAAGGCGATCAGGGCTGCCCGGCGCGGCAGGCAGCTAGCGGGTTGAGCCTCTCGATGCCAGCGCGGGTAGCCGAGATAGACTCCGGCGCGGGGGAGGGGATGGGCTTGGTGGTGCGGAGGCGGGTGGGCCACCATCTTGCGTCGGCCGCGGAGGGGGAGGGAGCTCGGAAAGGTATAGCGGCTCTCGGGGAGCTTTCGCCGCCCACAGCGGGCTGCGGTGTCGCCGGCAGTTGCTTAGTGGATCAGGGCCACGCGGGCCGCCGCCGCCTCAATCGCCACCTCCGAGGCCTGTGAGGCTGGGTTGTCCCCAGCTTGGTTTTGGCTTTTCTTTAGGGAGACAACTCCCTTTGGTCTTTTGTATATTGGATACCGAGGTTTGACGTAGACCCGCCCACCCCCAATTCGCTTTGATCGTGGGAAATACTAATGGAGGTTCTGAACTTTCCGCCGTCTCGGGGCTCCTGCGGGCCCCCGGGTTCTGCAAAGCTTCCCCCTCCCCCCACCAGGGGAAAGTGCGTGCTCACATCCTTGTTCTTGCTAAAGCGGCTGCCCTTCTCTTTCAAAGAAATCGTGCTCGATTCCGTTATTGTCTAGAGACTAAGAGCCCCAAAGAGAAACGTGCACTTAGATACAGGATTTTCGATCAGTGAGCTGTGCAGGTTTTTCTTAATGAGATGGATAAAAAAAAAAAAAAAATCTCATTCTGAGGTTTTCCTCAGAAAACCTGCTGTAGAGATGGAGTTTCTCTCAACTTAATTTCAACTTTTAATGCTGTTTAAGGTGAAGTTTGAGGACAGAGTCAAATTAGCCAGTTTCTACAAGCATAGGAGACCGTCATCCAAGGAATTCTCATTGTTTAAAAATATTTGTTTTATTTTTTAATCTGTGAACTTAAATTTTTGGCTTTATCCTTTTAAGGTTTGGACTATGAGGGTTTTTTGGTGGTCTTGTGTGGGGGAGGGTACTGGCAATGGAACCCAGGGACATTCTACCTCCAAGCTACACCCCAGCCCTTTTTTATTTTTATTTTTTAATTTGAAAACAGGGCTTTGCTATATTGCTGAGCCTGGCTGCAAACCTGGTATCCTCCTGTCTCAGCCTCCCGAATGCTGGGATTACAAGCGTGCGCCACCGCGCCCGGCCCCCCAGCCCTATTTCTTATTCTTTATTTTGAAACCAGGTCTCACTAAGTTGCAGAGTGCCTCACTAGGTAAATCTGAAACCTAAAGATAGTTTT
>PVLC010035807.1:0-10000 GCA_004027655.1 Graphiurus murinus | reverse complement strand
TATGTAGCCCTGAATATTTTTTCTGTGTCTTTCTACTTCAGAGGGACTTAAAAATACTCAGTTTTGCCCGGCATGGTGGCACACGCTTGTAATCCCAGCATTTGGGAGGCTGAGACTGGAGGATCCGGGTTCACGGTCAGCCTCAGCTGCTTAGTGAGGCCCTCCGTAACTTAGTGAGACCCTGTTCCAAAATAAAAAAACAATAAAAAAAAATAAGGCTGGGGCTGTAGCTCGGAGGTAGAATACCCCTAGGTTTCATCCCCAATACCACAAAAAAAAAAGAATAAAAAATAGGACTAGGGGTGTAACTTGGAGGTAGAATGCCCCTGGGTTCAATCCCCAGTACCACAAAAAAAAAAAAAAAATACTCAGTTTTCAGTCAAGTTTTATGTGATGATTCAGGAAGAATTGATTTGCTCAGTAATTTGAATAAAAATGTATCTGGGCTTTTTAAATTCATTGTCTTCAAAGTGGTTTAAAGTGTTTTTATTAACCTTCAGTATATCAGGAAAAATAGTCATCACTATGGGCCACCTGGATCCTGTTTACCATTTTTATTATATTTTAAGTCATCTTATAAATAATTTACATATAAATAAAGGAATAGTGAAAACAAATTCATTTAATAAGAATTTAGAGCCACCATACTTCTTTGTACTTAGAAAAATGAAAAACAGTTGGGTGTTGTGGTATAGGTCTATAATCCTGGTACTTGAGAGATTGAGACAGGAGGATTGTGAGTTTGAGACCAGCCTCAGCAATAGTGAGACTCTCAGCAACTTAGCAATACCATGTTTCAAAATATAAAATACAAATGGCTGAGGGTAGAACTCAGAGGTAGAATGTCCCTGGATTTAATTCTCAGTACCATAAAAAATTAAAAAAAGAAAAATGAAAAACAAAAAAAGTATTTTACAAGGTAAGATTCTAGTTTTTTTTTTTGTTTCTGTTTTTGTTTTTTTTTGTGGTACTGGGGATTGAACTCAGGGGTGTTCTACCTGCGAGCTATACCCCCAGCCCTATGTTTTATTCTTTATTTTGAAACAGGATCTCACTAAGTTGCAGAGTGCCTCACTAGGTAGCTGAGGCTGGCCTCGAACCCGAATCCTCCTGTCTCAGCCTCCCAAATGCTGGGATTACAAGCGTGCGCCACCACGCCCGGCTGATTCTAGTTTTTTTTAATTAAGACAAATGTTAGAGACATTTTTTAAAATGTAAGTCACTTTTCACTAGATTTTTTTGTTTTAGAAGTATTTTCATTCAAAGTATAATCTGGGTGTGGTGGCACACCCCTATAATCCCAAAAGTAGGAGGAGGCTGAAACAGGAGGATCACAGATTCCAGGCCAACCTGAACAACTTAGCAAGATCCTGTTTCAAAATAAAAAATAAAATTGGGCTGGGAATATAACTCAGAGGTAGAATGCCCTTGGATTCAATCCCTAGTTACCACAAAATATAAATAAGTAAATAAAATAAAATACTTCTGCAGCCTGTATTTTCTTCCTGAATTGTATGTAATTTGTTCTCAAAATTTGGTTTGGAGCCAGGCTTGGTGGTGCATGCTTGTAATCCCAGTATTTGGAAGGCTATGACAGGAGGACCTCAGGTTCAAGGACAGCCTTGACAACATAGCAAGATTCTCAGCAACCTAGGGAGACCCTGTTTCAAACTAAAAAATAAAATAGGGCTGGAAGTGTGGCTCAGAGGTAGAACTCCCCTGAGTTCAATCCCTAGTACAACACACAAAATGGTTTGGGAGCTTGAATTGCTTAGATGCTAGTGAATTGTCTAAGCAACCGCAGTATAAACCAGTGTGTCTTGGATTTGAGTACTGTACCTGATAATTCCTGTTATAAGAAAAAGATCTGAGCCGGGCGTGGTGGCGCGCGCTTGTAATCCCAGCATTCGGGAGGCTGAGACCAGAGGATCCAGGTTCGCGGCCAGCCTCAGCTACCTAGTGAGGCACTCCGCAATTTAGTGAGACTCGGTTTCAAAATAAAGAATAAAAAATAGGGCTGGGGGTATAGCTCAGAGGTAGAATGCCCCTGAGTTCAATCCCCAGTACTGCAAAAAAAAAAAAAGAAAGAAAAAGATCTTCACAGACACCCCCTCATAGTTAAACCATAATATTCTTTCTGCCAGGGTGGTAGCATATGCTTGTAATCCCAGCACTTAGGAGGCGGAGACAGGAGGATCACAGGTTTGAGGACAGCCTCAGCAAGTAGTGAGACTCTTGTCAACCTAGTGAGACCCTGTTTCAAAATAAAAACATGGCTGGGGGTGTAGCTCAGAAGTAGAATGCCCCTGGGTTCAATCCCTAGCACCCGCCCCCACACTATATCTATATCTATGTCTATATCTATCTATCTATCTATCTAATTTTTACGTAACTATAAAACAATATAAATGAAACTGCAAAAACTGACATTTGTATCAACTTTAATATATTGAGTGAATAATATGTTTGTCTAAAAGTCAGTACCTATTTCTACTAAGTTTGAGTTGTTTTCATTTTTGGTTATTATGAATAATGCTATCAGTAAACACTTATTTACAAACTTTTATATGGACATGTGTTTTAAATAAATTATCTTCCAGCCAGTGTGGTGGCCCATGCTTGTAATCCCAGTGCTTGGGAGGCCGAGACAGGAGGATTGAAGGCTTGAGGACAGCCTCAGAAAATAGTGAGACTCTCATTAACCTAAGGAGACCCTGTTTCAAAATAAAAATAAAATAGGGCTGGGGGTTTAGCTTGGTGGTAGAATGCCCCCGGGTTCAATCCCCAGTGCCAAAAGAAGAAAAAAATCTCCCTAAGAGTGGAATTGTGGGGTCATATGATAACTATGTTTACTACCTTTTTTTGGTACTGGTGACTAAACCCAGGGGTGTTCTACTTCTGAGCTACATCACTAGCCCTTTTTATTTTGAAACAGAGTCTCACTAAATTGCTGAGGCTGGCCTTGAACCTGGGATCCTCCTATCTTATCCTCCCTAGTACTGGAATTACAAGCATATGCTACCATGCCTAGCTTGACTCTATGTTTAATTTTGCAAGAAACCACCAAACAAGTTTTCCACACTGGTGGCACCATTTCATATTCCCACCAGCAGTAAATGAAAATTCCAATATCAGGCCAGGCACACAGTGCATACTTTAATTCCAATACTTGGGAGGCTGAAACAGGAGGATCGCAGGTTTGAGGACAGCCTCAGCAAGTAGCGAGACTCTCATCAACCTAGGGAGACTATTTCAAAATAAAAATAAAGCCGGGCATGGTGGCACACACTTGTAATCCCAGTACTTGGGAAGCTGAATCAGGAGGATCACAGGTTCGTGGCCAGCCTCAGCAATTTAGTGAGACCCTGTTTCAAAATAAAAGAATAAAATTGGGCTAGGGGTGTAGGTCAGAGGTAGAATGTCCCTGGGTTCCATCCCCAGTACCAAAAAGTAAGAGAGTAAGTAAATTAATTAATTAATTAATAAAATAGGGCCGGGCATGTTGGCCCACGCTTATAATCCCAGCATTTGGGAGGCTGAGACCAGAGGATCCGGGTTCACGGCCAGCCTCAGCTACCTAGTGAGGCACTCCACAAGTTAGTGAGACCCTGTTCCAAATAAAGAATAAAAAATAGGGCTGGGGGTGTAGCTCAGAGGTAGAATGCCCCTGCGTTCAATTCCCAGTACCGCAAAAAAAAAAAAAAAAAAAAAAAAAAAAAAAAAAAAAAAAAAAAAAAAAAAAAAAAAAAAAAAAAAAAAAAAAAAAAAATTAATAAAATAGGGTTGGGGATATAGCTTGGAGGTAGAATATCTAGCCCCTGGGTTCAATCCCCACACACACACAAAAATAAATAAATAAATAAATGAAAGTTCCAATATCATTTCATTCTTTTCCATACTTGTTATTATCTGTCTTTTGATTACAGCCATCTTAGTGGATGTTAAGTGGTATTCTTCAGTATTTAAAATATTTTAACTTATGTTAATTCATAATTTTAAAAAATTGTAGAATAAACTCTTAAAAGATGGCTACATTTTACATGTGTAAATATTAAAGCCAAAAAATAGCTAAATAATAACTGTCATTATTTATACAGGGTCCCAAAAAATGAATGTGTTGTGCTCAAGAGATGTACCATTACTTGGTATATTAAACATGAATGTATTATTTCTACCTGAATCAATAGCAGAAATGGACAGTTCTTCCCTGTTCTATTTTGATGACTATTAAGTTGCTGAAGGTAGAGACCTTCTGGAGTTGCTATTATCACAGCTCTAAGATCACCACTGCATATCTATGTTCTATATTTCATTTCTCTGACATATGACTTAATCTCCCATGTGATTCCTTGCCTTGCCACCAAAACTCTGAAATGGTGAGTTGAAAGGTTTTTGAGGTGATAATTTTGGAGGGCTCTTGTCTATCCCCAAGTGAATCTATGAAATTTTGTTTATTTTTTAACACTAAATAAGGTAGTAATCTTTTATACTTGCCCAGTAGAAATGTTCTGTAGCTACATTGTCCAATACAGAAGCCACTAGCTACTTGTGGCTTTTGAGCACTTGAAATGAGGCTAGAGAGCCAGGCATGGTGATGCAAAAAAAAAAAAGAAAGAAAGAAAGAAAGAAAGAAATGAAGCTAGAGTTTCCAAGGAGCTGAATTTTTAATTTTTTATTTATTTATTTATTTATTTATTTTTGTGGTACTAGGGATTGAACTCAGGGGCGTTCTACCTCCGAGCTACACGTACCCCAGCCCTATTTTTTATTCTTTATTTCAAAACCGGGTCTCACTAAGTTGCGGAATGCCTCACTAGGTAGCTGAGGCTGGCTGCGAACCCAGATCCTCCGGTCTCAGCCTCCCGAATGCTGGGATTACAAGCGTGCGCCACCACGCCCGGCTTGAATTTTTAATTTTAATTCATTTGAATTTAAGTAGCCACAAAATGGCTCATTTGATACTATCACTTTAAAATGAAGTTATGAGCCAGGCCTGGTGGTACATGCCTATAGTATGCTTTGAGGCCCTAGGTTCAATCCTCAGCACTGCATTAAAAAAGAAAGCCCAAATAACCATGGCATTAGATTGTAAAATTCTGAAGGAGAGGACTGTGATTTATCTTTTGTTTTTGTTTTTTGGGGGGAGGGGGCAGTACTGGGGATTGAACCCAGGGGCATTCTACCTCTGAGCTACAAACCCAGCCCTATTTTTATTCTCTATTTTGAAACAGGGTCTCACTAAGTTACGGAGGTCCTCACTAAGTACCTGAGGCTGGCCATGAACCTGCAATCCTCCGGTCTCAGCCTCCCAAGTACTGAGATTCCAAGTGTGTGCTACTACACCTGACTGACTTATCTTTGTTTTATCAGTTTATTTTGGTACTGAGGACTGAACCTGGGGGCATTCTACCTATGAGTTACACCCCCATGCTGTTTTGTTTTTTATTTTAAAACCAAGTCTAAGTTACTGAGGCTGCCTTCAAACTTGAGATCCTCCTGTCTTAGCCTCCCAAGTACTGCCATGAGCACATCTCATCTTTGTTTTTTTTTTCCTAAAATTTAGCATGTTGCCTTGAACACAGGAGGAAATGAGTAAGTTTAAAAAAATTTTTTTTGGTACTGGTTATTGAACCCAGGGGGGTTCTGCCTTTGAGCTACACCCCCCCAGCCCTTTTTTTTTTTTTAAAGTTTTGAAACAGGGTCTCTAAAGTTAACACACACTGGCCTTGAACCTGCGATTTTCCTCTCAGCCTCCCAAGTACTGAGAATACAGACTTGTACCACCGTACCCAGCTGAGTAGTTATTTTTTTTAATGAATTAATCTTTGATGAAATTTATCCAACTAATTTTCTATTACTTTTCAGTTAGAATTGATAAGAAACCAAAAATTACATAAAGTTAAAAACTTATTTAAATATATATATTTTTTATAGTCATAACAGCATTTTTCCAGGAATGGGAAAAATAGGTAGCAGTTAAAGATAACTGTCACATAGCATTTCAAAAATCAAATTTACTAGCCAGGTGTGATGGCACGCACTTGCCATCCTAGTACTTGGGAGGCTGAAACAGAAGGATTTCAGGTTCGAGGATAGCCTCAGCAAATAGACTCTCATCAATCTAGCAAAATCCTGTTTCAAAATAAAACAAAAGAGGGCTGGAGGTGTATCTCAGAGGTAGAATGCCCCTGGGTTCAATCCCCAGAGCTACACACAAAAAAATCAAATTTATTAAAACAGATATATGACAGGATGATTACTAATTTTTACATAGATGCCTTTTAAACTTATTTGTAATTTAATAATTCATCACATTTCTTCAAGTAGTAAATGCTAGAAACATTCAGCATTTCATTTACTAAATTTGAATTCACTGAAGAACGAATCAGATGTGCAAAGTGAGTTCTTGTGTATATCAAACATACCAAATTGAAAAGGTAAGCCTTTTCTACGAGAAAAAGATTTGATGCATGTATACTTAACAAAATCCACTCGAATAGTAGGTATCCATTTTTTTTTTCTGGTGCTGGGGATTGAACTCAGGCATTCTACCTCTGAGATACACCACTAGACCACTAGCACTATTTCTTTTTTAATTTACAAGCAGGGTCTTGCTAAGTTGCTGAGGCTGGCTTTGAACCTACAGTCCTCCTGTCTCAGCCCCCAAGTACTGGGATTACAGGTGTGCGCCACCACACCTGGCTATAGTAGGTATCTTTATTTTATAGAATAGAAAACTGACCTTACTTGCTACTTTTTCTGGTGTCGAGAATTTAATGGAGGTTGAAATTAGACTCAAAGATTTCTGAATCAAGTTTCATGTTTCAATATTTGGTGTTGCTTACAGTGACTCAAAATTGATGTCATATGTTTTTTTTTTTAGGTGACTGCAACTTGATGGATGACGACAACTCTTTTCAACAGAAAAGTAAGTATTATACTGATAACCTTTCTTGAAGAGACAAGGTAAGAAATAAAAAGTTGACACATTTTTCTTTAAAATGAAAATACTTAAGCTGGGCATGGTGGTGCACACCTGTAATCCTAGTACTTAAGAGGCTGAGACAGGAAGATCGCAGGTTTGAGGATGGCCTCAGCAAGTAGTGAGACTTTCATCAACCTAGCGAGACCTTGTTTCAAAATAAAAATTAAAAAATAGGGCTAGGGATATAGCTCATTGGTAGAATGTCCCTGGGTTCAATCCCTAGTACCACAAAATAAAAGAATATTTAGGTTTATTAAAGTAATACATATTCATGCTAAAAATGAATAATATACAATTAAGATGGGAATGAAGTAGAAATAAAAATATTTCTTCCTCATCCACAGAGATAACTATTATAGGTTTGATGTATATAATCATAAACTTTTTCAGTGCTCAGAAAAAAATTCTAGATAAGATCATACTATGTGTGCTATTGTGTAATTTTTAATTTTTTACTCAATAATACATTTTGTCTGTACTAAAAAGGCAGTACCCACTCAAAAAGAATGAGGAAGACCTATGTGTCAACATGAAATCACTATGGTATCAACATGTATATATATGATTTTTAAAAACAATCAGCTAGGCATGGTGGAACATGCCTATGATAGCAGTATTTGCGAGGCTGAGACAGGAAAATCACAGGTTTAAGGCCAGCCTCAGACACTTAGTGGGATCCTGTTTCAAAAATTTTAAAAATAAATAAAATGGGCTGGGGGTAGCCAGGCATGGTGGCACACACCTATAATCCCAGTACTTGGGAGGCCGAGATAGGATTGTAGGTTCGCAGCCAGCCTCAGCAACTTAGTGAGACCCTGTTTCCAAATAAAAGAATAGAAAATAGGGCTGGGGTTATAGCTCAGAGGTAGAATACCCCTGTACCAAAAAAAAAAAAAAAAAAAACTTATCAGTGTACATGAGTGTCCCTCATTTTTAAAGTTTGACATTGCCTGGCTTAATTTAAGTTTCTTAGCCTATAGATGATCATTTGTTAAGTACCTGACACATATCCAATATATGTAGGAGGAAAGACAAAGGAATAAGAAAATATGTTCTTCACTCTCTAAGAGCTTACTTTGGAGTTCAACATGTACAACTGGGACACATTAAAAAATAGTGAGATAATTGAGATATTATTTATGAAACCTTGAATTACATAGCATAGACTGTCAATACAGTAAGAACTAGAAGAAAACACATGTAAATTTTTGGTACTGGGAATTGAACCCAGGATGTTCTACCTCTAAGCTACACCCCCAGCCTTTTTAAATTTTAAAACAGGATCTCGATAAATTGAACCTGTGATCCTCCTATTTCAGCCTCCCAAGTCCTGGGATTACAGGTGTGAGCCACTATACCTGGCTGGCTATCAAGTAGTGCTTTTTAAGGTCACTAAGTAGCTGAGGATGGCCGTGAACCCTGATCCTTGAACCCTGATCCTTGAACCCTGATCCTCCAGTCTCAGCCTCCCAAGTGCTGGGATTACAAACTTGCACCACCATGCCCGGCTTCCATGACTTTTGAAAGGATTATTTCAACTGTCTTCCTCCTCCACCCCAATTTTAGGATTTTTTCTTATTTCTAGCATTCTGAAATTTTATATGTTCCTCAACATAGTTTTTTCTCAATCATTGTGCTATATGCTGGTGGGCCCTTTCATTCTGGAGATTTATGTCATTTAGAACTGCAAATTTTTCTTCTTTTTTTAAATTGCCTCCCCTCTCCTCTCCTTTTTCTATATTTATTCTATAGAGGTATTGCTGAAGGTCTCACTAGTTTGCTAAGACTGGCCTTGAACCTGCGATACTGTTGTCTTAGCCTCCCAAGTACTAGGATTACAGGTGTGCACCACTGTACCCAGTTTATATTTTATTTAATGGCACTAGGGATTGAACCCAGGGGCATTCTACCTCTGAGATACACCCCCGGCCCTATTTTTATTTTTAATTTTGAAACAGGGTCTAAGTTGCAGAGGGCCTCACTAAGTTCCTGAGGCTGGCTACGAACCTATGATCTTCCTGTCTCAGCCTCCCAAGTACTGGGGTTACAAGCATGCACCACTACAACTGGCTTATTCTTCATTTTAAGCAGAGTCTAGCCCAGTGCGGTAGTATACACCTGAAATTCCAGTACTTAAGAGGCTGAGACACAAGGATTGCGGGTTTAAGGACAGCCTCAGCATGTAGTGAGACTCTCACCAACCTAGTAAAACCCTGTTTCAAAATAAAAATAAGATATGGCTGAGGGTATAGCTTGAAGGTAGAATGCCCCTGGGTTCAATCCCCAGTACTGATGGATGGATGGATGGATGGATAGATAAAATAAACAGGGTCTCATTAAGTTACCACATGATGGCCTCAAAACTGTAAACCCCCTATCTCAGCCTCCCATTCCTATTTTACTAATTATTTTGAAACAAGGTCTCCCTAAGTTGCTGAGGCTGGCTTCAAACCTGCAATCCTCCTGGAGTCCTCCTGCGTCAGCCTCCCAAGTACTGGGGTTACAGGCTTATAGCACTCCCAGCCAGTCGTGGCTTCTTTAGTGAGTTTGTGTGGGGGATCTTTTAGTTCCACATTTACTAAACTTTGATATTTAGGTTTCGTTTTTTTTTTTTCTCTACTGAATTTTGACTGACATATTTTACTCTTTTTCTTTGTGTTATTGTTACAATATTCTTTTTTTTTTTTTTTTTTTTTTTTTTTTTTTTTTTTTTTTTTTTTTTTTTTTTTTTTTTTTTTTTTTTTTTTTTTTTTTTTTTTTTTTTTTTTTTTTTTTTTTTTTTTTTTTAAAGATGTAAATTTTATTTATTTATTTTCTTTTTTAAATTTTTTATTTCTTTTTTTAATTTTTTAGCATGGAATTTTATACATTTCTTGGGTACAACAGGGTTAATTACACATTTTTGTTGGGTACAAACTAGTACAGGTAAAGACATCCATGCACATATTTCTCATTAACCCTTCCCCAATTCCCACCCACCCTCCCCCTATCTCCTGGTCAGTTTAGTGATTGACT
>PVLC010035806.1:0-16012 GCA_004027655.1 Graphiurus murinus | reverse complement strand
CGGCACGCCAACTGGTATCAAGAGTTTTCAGAAAGCCATGACCTCCCTCACCGAAAAGTCAAAATAAGGTGCCAGAAACTTAACCAATATGAGAGAATCTCAGAGAATTTAAAACTTCTGATTTAAAGGAAACTCTATGAGCTTGAAGAAGTTACAGAGAAATTATTCAGTAACAGAAATATAATAGAGAGGTGGAAGCGATTTAAACAAAAACAAAACAGATATCATTGAATTGAAAAATACACTAAGCAAGATTTAAAATGTAAGAGAAGGTATCAATAGTAAAATAAATAGAAACATAAAGATAATTAGTGAAATCAAAAAACAGAGTATTTTAACATATATAACCAGAGGAGAAAAGCTATAAATGAATAAAGAGAAAATAAGTAACTTATGGAAACTTTTAGACAGAATTAAAACAGAGAATATTTATGTCATTGGAATTTGAGAGGGGATTGAAAATGCCAAGAAGGTAGAAAGCTTATTCAAATGAATAATAAAAGAAAATCCCCCAAATATAGAGAAGGATACAACAGATACAGGAAAGCTATTCTGATTTAGCTCAAAGAAGTTGACCACAAGACATATTACATCAAGCTGTCAAAGATAAAAGAGAAAGAGAATACTTTCAGGGCAGCAAGATAAAATAAAAAATAACACATAAGAATGCCCCAGTTCACCTAACAGCAAACTTCTAGGAAGAATTACAGACCAGGACACAATGAGCTGAGTTTGTCACAGTACTGAAGAAAAAAATGCCAACCAATAATACTGTGTCGAACAAAAACATCATTCAGAAATGAAATAGAGAGAGCTGGGTGTTGTAGCATATGCTTGTAATCCCAACACTTGGGAGGCTGAGATAGAAGGATCACAGGTTTGAGGACAGCCTTAGCAAGTGGTAAGACACTCATCAACCTAGTAAAACCCTGTTCCCAAATAAGAAATAAAAACTGGGTTGTGGGTGTAGCTTGAAGCTGGAATGCCTCTGGGTTCAATCCCCAGTACCACAAAAAAAAAAAAAAAAAAAAAAAAAAAAAAAAAAAAAAAAAAAAAAAAAAAAAAAAAAAAAAAAAAAAAAAAAAAAAAAAAAAAAAAAATAAAAAAAAAAAAAAAAAAAAAAAAAAAAAAAAAAAAAAAAAAAAAAAAAAAAAAAAAAAAAAAAAAAAAAAAAAAAAAAAGAAGAATTGAAACAAAGATATGAGCATTCTCATACAAAAAAAGATAGAACATATCTGAATTCTTCAAACTTAAGAAGAGATGTTAATGAATAAGAAATAAACATAGGCAGGTAAAAATAAAACTCACTGATAGGAGGAATTATTCAAACAAATTCAAAATTCTATAATATTGTAAACAAGTACATAAACCATATCATTACTATGAAAAATAAAGATACAACAATTAAACTAACTACATTTGTATGCTAAGAGAGGCAATATGGAAAGATATAAAATGAGACATCAAAACTTTGAAAGGTAGGAGGCAGTGGAGAGTATATGTTGTTTTCTTTATTAATATAGTTTCACTTCTTTTTGTTGTTTCCTTTCTTTATGATCATGATAAAGTGCTATCATTTCAACATAGCTTATTATAATTAAAAGTTGTTTTTGAGCCGGGCGTGGTGGCGCACGCTTGTAATCCCAGCATTCGGGAGGCTGAGACCGGAGGATCCGGGTTCGCGGCCAGCCTCAGCTACCTAGTGAGGCACTCCACAACTTAGTGAGACCCGGTTTTGAAATAAAGAATAAAAAATAGGGCTGGGGGTATAGCTCGGAGGTAGAATGCCCCTGACTTCAATCCCCAGTACCGAAAAAAAAAAAAAAAGTTGTTTTTGTAAGCCTCACGGTAACAAAATTCTACAGTCAAGCTAAAAACAATAATCAAGTAATCAAAATATGCTTTTAAATAATTTTACCGCAAAGGAAGAAAGAGAAAGAAATTTTAAAAAAAGGAAACAAATTACCTAATGCCTATAGTCAGACCTTGCCTATCAATAATTACCTTGAGTTTAGATAGATTCAATTCTCCAGTTCAAAGACATAGAGTAACTTACTGGATTTAAATATGTACCCAACAATGTGTTGCTCACGAAAAATTCACTTCACCTCTAATGACACACGACCTGGAAATCAAGATATGGAATAATATAGTCAAAAGAAGAGGATGTATTAACAGTTTAATATCCAGAAAGAAAATCAGCAAAGAAACTATTGAGTTGAATTGCACCTTATACCAAGTGGACCTAAAATATATTTACAGAATATTTCCTCCAATGGCTGCAGAATGCAAATTTCTATAAACAACACACGGAACATTTTCCAAAATAGATCATATGATAAGTCACAAAATAAGTCCCCCAAATTTTAAAATCTTATCAAGTACCTTCTCTTACCACAATGCAGTAAAACTAGAAAGAAAACTTCGGAAACTATACAAATACATGGAAATTAAACAATTTAATTTTGAATATCCAATGGACCAGAGAAGAAATAAAGAAGTATTAAAAAATTTTTAAACAAATAAAAATGGAGATAGCATATTAAAATGTATAGAATATAGCAAAAACAATACTGAGGGAAGTTTATAGAAATCAACATAAAAAACTAAAAAGATCTCAAAGAAACAGAGTATAGCTCTAACTCAAGGAACTAGTAAAACAAGAACAAGCCAAAACCTAAATTTGTAGAAGAAAAAAATAATAAAAGCAAGAACAGAGATAGATGAAATGCAAATTAAGAAAATAAAAAATAAAGAGAGCAACACAATAAATAGCTAGTTCTTCAAAAAGATAAACAAAATAGAAAGCTAAACTGAAAAGAAAAAGAGAAAGAAAACTCAAAGAAGTAAAATTAGAGATGAAAATGGAGACCTTAGAGATGATACCAGGTAAATATAAAATATCCTTGGTTATTATAAAGAATTACATATCAACAGATTTGATAATCTAGAAGAAATGAAAAACTTCCTAGATATATATTCCTTACCAAGACTGAGTCATGAACAAAGAGAAAATCTGAAAATCTGAATAGACTAATAACTAGTAATAAGACTGAATCAGTGATGAAAATCATCTCTCTTCAAGAAAAGACAAAGATCAGACATCTTCATTACAAAGACTTACCAACATTTAACAAGAACATTTAACAATATAAGGACACATACATACCATACACACACAAAAGAAAACTACTGGCCAATATTCTTGATTATCATAGGTGGAAAAACCTCAACAAAATATTAACCATCTGAATTCAATGGCACATTCAAAAGATTATTTGTTGCTATGATTGGGATGTAAAATCCCAAAGGATTTTTGTCAAATGCAGAAATGTTCAGAAATGGAGCTTGGGGGAAGTGATCCAGTCATGAGGGCTTACACCTCATCAGTGGATCAGTCTATTGATGGAGTCATATTTTATGGCATTATGGGAAAGTGGTTGAAATTTTAGGAGATAGGATTAATTAGAGTAAGTAATCGCTGGAGGTGTGCTCTGGGAGTATTTTTATTGCCTTTGGATTCTCCCCCTCCTCCTGCCTGCCTGCTCTGCGCTGGGCAGCTTTATTCTGCCAGGCCCTTCTGACATATGTTGTGTCTCACCTCAGGTCCAGACCAGTGGGGCCATCTGACCATGGACTTAAACCTATTAAATGATTAGCTCAAATAAATCTTTTTTCCTCTAAGTTGTTCTTATCAGGTATTTTGATCATAGAAATGAAATGCTTAATAACACAACAATAATCAGTAGGACTCATAGAGAGGATGAAAGAATTATTCAACATATGCAGATCAATAAAAATAGTATACCACATTAACAGAACAAAAACCCCAAAACATATGACTTTCTCAACTGATGTAGAAATGATATGACTATCTCAACTGATGTAGAAAATAATTTGATAAACTTCGGCATCTTTATGAAAAAAACACACTAGGTAGAGATGGAATGTACTACAACATAATAAAGACCATATATAATAAGCAAACAGTTAACCTTATACTAAATGTAGAAAAGCGGAAAAATATATCTCTAATATCTAGAATAAAACAAGAAGGTCCCTCTTTTATCTAATACAGTGCTGAAAGTACTAGTCAGAGCAATCAAACAAGAGAGAAATAATGGCCATCCAAATGGGAAAAGAATGGTAAGATTGTTACTGTTGTAGATGCTAAAATCATGTGTGTTTGTGTGTGTGTGTGTGTGTGTGCGCGTGTGTGCATGTATGTGTGTATATTCCCAAATTCCACCAATACCTATTAAAATTAATACATAAGTTTAGCAAACTTTCTATGTATTATCATGAAGTCCCTTTGCTTTCCTAGTTTCCACATATGAGAGAAAGTATGCTCCTTGAATTTCTGAGACTGGCTGATTTCATTTAGCATAATGCTCTCTTGTTCCATCCATTGTCCTGCAAATGACACAATTCTGTTCCTCTTTATGGCTAAGCAAAGCTCCTTTGCGTGTATATACCACAATTTCTTTATCCATTCTTCTATTGACAGACACCTAGTTTGGTTCTATTATTTGGCTATTGTGAATTATGTGGCTATAAACATGGGCATGCATGTATCACTGTAGTATTCTAATTCTTTTAGAAATTTAAATATTTTGTGCTATCCTCTCTCTCCTTCTGGGATTCAAATTACATATATGTTAGACAATTTTATATTATTGTATAGCCATTACATTAACTGTTGCCTACCAGTGTACTGTATTGTTTATATTTCAAGTAAATTCTATTGATCCAAATTAAAATTAATTATTTTTCCTTCCTCAGCTACCAAGAGTCTTTCACTCTGCCAAGAGTCATTCGAAGACATTCTCTGTCTCTGCTCTTCTGTTTTTCATTTCTAGCATGCACAATTTTTTTTTATGTCTTACAGTTCACTTTGTTCTGCTGAAGTTATACATTTGAATTTTTATGTTTTCTACCTTTCTCAGTGGAGCCTTTCATACATTAATCACAGTTATTTTAAATTCCCAGTCTGAAAGTTCCAAGATATAAGTCATATGAATCTAGTTATAATAATAACTGTCCTTCCAGACTCCATTTTTTCTTGATTTTTCTTGTCACTTGTTTTGTTGTCATTTTTGAAAATTATCTTATGTTAAGGTAATCACATACATATTCTTATGCCTTTTTCCTATTAATTGACATTAGAAAGATCAATATTTGCCTCAAGATATTTAATTTTGAATGTAAGATAAAAATTGCTTTGTTTATAGAGTCAACTCTGAGATAAAAACTGCTTTGTTTATAGAGTCAACTCTCACATATCAATATTAAATGTTAGAGGAGAGAAAGTGGGCCCCATTTAAATGTGTTCTGAACAAGAAACCAAATAATTTTCACTTCTTTATAAGTGGGTTGCCATGAAGCATAGTGAATATAGTTACATTAGTTTTTGTTTTTGCTTTTTTTTTTTAAATGTTTTGAATGATGGTCAAATTTAGAGAACAAGGTGGAATTCTTAAGTTTTATATTCCCCCAAAATATTCAGTACTCAGTAATTGCCTGCATTTGGTATTTTTTTCAGGGCTGGTTTGAAACTCACAATACTTCCAAATCATTAATGTTATAGCATATATTTTTAAAAGACACTGTTCTATGACCACAGGGTCACATAATCACTTAGATATTTCCCATTGTTAAGAAAAATGGCTTTTATATACAAAACTAGTTATTTGTGGATCTTGCCATTAGGAAGAGAAAAAAATCCTATATGTTACTAGTTGGCTTCTCCAATGTTATTAATAAGAAACATTACTTGTCTTTAAAGAAACAACTTCTTGCTGCTAAATACCTTGAAACACCACTACAGAGGTCTGCCATGCTCAGGTGGGAAAGAGCTTGATCAAGAATAAACCTTGAGAGCCAGGCGTGGTGGCTCGTGCTTGTAATCCCAGTACTTGGGAGACTGAGACAGTATCACAGGCTCAAGGCCAGCCTCAGCTATTTAGTGAGGTCTCCTGCAACTTAGTGAGACCCTGTTTCAAAATAAAGAATAAAAAAATAGAGCTGGGGGTGTAGCTCAGAGCTAGAATGCCCCTGGGTTCCATCCCCAGTCTCCCCTACTAAAAAAATAAATAAAAACAAACTCTGATATTGCTCAACAAATTGCCTATCAGTTTTCCTGATGTCTCCCTTCTCAGGGATCCAAGCAGGCTGCAGATACCACCATCGTCATACTTAAAGTAAGACAATCCCAAGCTTACTTTCTAAAAATTGTGAAAATCCTCCCAGCTTCATCATTCACTGATAAAATGACACATATAAACATAAGAAAAGAAACATGTTTTGATGAAAAGGGCATGACATATTACCCCCCCCCCCACACACACACAGACACACGTGCATGCAAAAAAAAAACAGTAATTCTACCATAAAAGTTAACTTTATCTCTTTAAGTTTTTGTTTCCACCTCTTTAAAATACCATGAAACCTACATCCTAAATGTGTTATAAAATAAGTAAAAGACTAAGCCTGAGAACAAATTATAAACTACATTATAAATATTAGTTTATCTTAAACTTTCAGTTGCATTAAAGGGAGAGTAATGACACACAGGAAGTTATATCTCAAATTCTACTGAAGCAGAATTTCAGAAAACAAAACCATTAAAAGATGAATTTATTATTTTAATGATGATTGATTTTTAGCTTATAAAACACTCATATGATATTGAATCAAATCCCAGAAAAATTTGCCTAATAAGGAAGAAAAATGTATACATTTATAAATAATATAAATCCATATTAAAACATTTTTGGAACAAAATGCATTTCATAAACAAAATAAGTATATCAAACTATATAGAATTTAATTTATATAAAACTAGTTTCAAAAAATGCTCAAAAATAAATAATACATGAAAAATGAACCAAATAAAAAATAACATTTATTTTTAATGGACATGTTCTATACATCAATATAAATTACTTAACAATAGCAATAATTACATTAAAAATAGCATTTCATATACATAGTTATATATTTCTTAGAAAATAAAAGTAATTTTTAAATGGAGGAAATTTGGTAAATAGTGATTTATGTAAACACTACGTGTGATTTAAATGTAATTCAAGACACTGGTACCAGATTATCCTCGGTTTAAATTTCATCTAGTCTTTGATCCCTTTTTATAAGGCGATCAGCATCAGAGCTGGATGCACACAAGTCCAACAGATAAAAAATATTCGTCCCTCTCTGCCAGACTCATTCCTTTCAGATGTGTGAGAGTAGCCGTGAAGAGGTTCCTGCCTGTTCTTCTAGCTTAGCAGGATTTTAGCAATGAAGATAGCAACGGGAGACTGCTACATTATTCAGTTGTGTGCATGGTGAAAAAACCAAAAGGAATGAGTGAGCAGTTCAACTTTCACCCAGAATATAGCTTCCCTACCTAGTAGTATAAATAGACTTTGAAATGCTGTCTTTTTCATCTTCTTTCCTTGATTGATGAAGTCATGGGAGCTACTTCTCTTTTATGACTCTATCATGGCCAGTGGATCTGTTTCCTTGTGCTACATCTTACAACATCATCACTACCTGAAGTTATTTATTCTAGATAAACTCTAGGATAAAGTTTTTTAAACAGAAGTTCAGCTTCTCATTTCTGAATACTATATATCATACCATTTGAAGTCATAACTGGGGATTTTGCAATATTTATCTCCTCCTTGGAGAACTGATCTTACAGAAAAAAAATGGTAGCATCATACATGTGTACAATCAACATTTATTATCAAAAATAGTATAAGATTTTTTTTCCCAGAGAATAATTTCTAGATAAAGAATATATTTATGAAGATGCTAGAGTTTGTCAGATGACTTTTTTTTTTCAGGTACTGGCAATTGAATATGGGCATTCTAACTCTGATCTACATCCCAGTCTTCTTTATTCTTATTTTGAAACAGGGTCTCAATACGTTTTTGAGGGTCTTGCTAAGTTTCTGAGGCTAGCCTTCAACCTGTGATCTTCCTGTTCCAGTCTCCCAAATGGGATTACAAGCATGTGTCGTCAAGCCCAGCAAATGTTTCTAATATGATAAATTTTATTTTTTCCCAGTATTCAGAATAGCAAAATATCACAGGAAACTTTTACATAATATTTTATCTAATTCCAGATTTATGAAATTTGCCATGTTGCCCTTAGCAGTCATGATATTCTCTTAGAATTGGTGGATCCAGATCTCAATATTTTGGAGGGAGATATGGCTTTAGACTGTTTCATTCATTCAACTTTTAACTATTTTGGCAAATGTCTTATTTTACTCTGGAACATCATATCCATTGTGTAGTAAAATAAATATGTACTGCTCAAAAACTTTTAGATTGGGTTGCCTAGATATCTCATTAAAATAATTATATAAAATATTATTAATTTGGTATTTTATTTATTTAGTGAGAAAATTCCCCAAAACATCATCGCTTCTTAAGAATAAGAAATTCTTCTACTGATTTCTTTTTCCTAAGTCTGTGGCTTATTAAAAACATCCAGAGTTTACATTATTAATAGTAAGAATGTAAGTCAACAAAGTAAATTAAGAAAATGAGTATAGTGTTCATTTGATAGCTGAGAATATAAATTACAGATCTATGTTTATAATAGCCAGTTAATTTAGAACACTAGAAATATCTTAATGATTAGTAGCATGAAAATTAAATAAACTAGTGTGACAAAATTTTCATTCTCTGACAAATTGTTTTGCTGTTCGAGGTGGTGAAGTATTATCTAGATGAGCCCTATAGGAAAAGAACAGTGGAAATAAGTCTTATCAACATACAGAATCACTATCATTCTCTCACCATTCAGAATAACTATTACAGTTTCTGTAATATTTTGTAGAAAGTTATCATAACTTCACTTTATAATTTTATGTTCTTAAGCTTTATAATCCCACTAGGCAGTAAGGATTCAAGGAATCAGATAATTGCTTGGCATAAGGAAAATTAACACAATTTTCCATGTATTTCACCCAGTATAATTTTTCTTCCTGTAGCATTCCTGATGGATGGTTATTAGTTTCCATTGTTATTCAAATAAAGTTACCATTGCAGATTGTAGTTCACCTTATGATTGCATAGGTTTATCAGCTATTGTTGAATTGAAATCCACCACAGAATAGAGGCTTAAAACAACAAGCATGTAGCTGGGCATGGTGGGGCACACTTGTAATCCCAGCATTTGGGAGGCTGACACTGGAGGATCTGGGTTTTTAGCCAGCCTCAGCTGCTAGTGAGGCCCTCCGCAACTTAGTGAGACCCTGTTTCAAAATAAACAATAAAAAAATAGGACTGAGGGTGTAGCTCAGAGGTAGAATGCCCCAGGTTCCATCCCCAGTACTACAAAAAAAAAAGAATAAAAAAAGAGGACTGGGGTGTAGCTCAGAGGTAGAATGCCCCTGGGTTCAATCCCCAGTATTGAAAAAAAAACAAGCATGTAATTAGCTCACAAGTCTTGGGTGTCTAAGGGCTGGAAGGCTTTGCTTGGGCATCCTTCCATAGTTGCTGCAGCTGTAGATCAAATTACTGATTGGGATGGAGATTCTCAAGTGTCCAGGGCCTCTGTCGGGTGAGTCAACTAACTGCTCTGCTCCACCTGGCCTTTCATGCTTAGGCCTGTGCACAGTGTAGTCACAGGGGTTGCAAGAAAGAGAAGGCATTGAAGACTTGAGGACTAGACTCAGAGTGGCATGCTTCTACCATATTCTAGTAGACAAAGCGAGAGCTAATTAGCGAGAGCTAATTCAGACTCAAGAGATGGAGAAAAAGACTGTGTCCCTTAAAAGGGGAAAGTTGAAATTTCTCATTTAAAAAGGACAATAGAGCTGGGCATGGTGGTGCAAGCCTATAATCCCAGTACTTGAGAGGCTGAGAAAGGAGAATCACAGGTTCAAAGCAGCCTCAGCAACTCAGTGAGACTTGTATCAACTTGTATAACCCTAACCCTAACCCTGTTTCCAAATAAAAAAACAAAAAAATATGGCTGAGGGTGTAGCTCAGGAAAGGTATTCCAACAAACATATCATTTCCAATATGGTAATACTTAATCTATAAATATGCATAGAGTTCTATGGCAGAAAAGAATATAATAGAAAATAGGGATAATTTAAAATCATCATTAGTTACTACTTAGGTTAAATTATCTCCAATTACTAGAAAATAAAAAATTCCCTATCTTAAAATCAGGCTACTCTAACAGTATGGAGCATATGATTAGCTACTCATTTGTCAAATTATCAATTTCCACAAAATTTACATTTTTATTCTAAATATAAATTTTATTTTAAGGGAAAATACACAGTTTAAGAATAAGTGTGGCCGGGTGTGGTGGCACACGCTTGTAATCCCAGCATTCGGGAGGCTGAGACCGGAGGATCCGGGTTCGAGGACAGCCTCAGCTACCTAGTGAGGCACGCCACAATTTAGTGAGACCCGGTTTCAAAATAAAGAATAAAAAATAGGGCTGGGGGTATAGCTCGGAGGTAGAATGCCCCTGAGTTCAATCCCTAGTACCGCAAAAGAAAAAAAAAAGAATAAGTGTGTATTTCACTTTGCTAGTCTTAGCCAAATTTTCCAATCATCTCACATACAAACTCCATTGCTTTTTGTCTTAGCAATTTCTTTTCATTTAACATTTCCATTCTATAACAATCACTTTTTTTTGTGTGTGTGGTACTGGGTATGGAACACAGGGGCCTTCTACCTCCAGGCTATACCTCCAGACCTATTTTATATTTTATTTGGAAACAAGGTCTCACTAAGTTTCTGAGAGCTTCAATAAGTAGTTGAAGCTGGCTTTGAACCTGCAATCCTCCTGTCTCAGCCTCCCAAGGACTTGGGTTACAAGCATGCACCACCATGCCCAGCTTCGAAAATCATATTTTTTCAATTTTGAAATTTTACTCTTCCAAGGAAAAAGTAATATATAATTATTTGAGATTTATTACCACTTTGCCCTAGAAAAACTCACTTTCTCTTATCAGCTGTTTATCCTACCATATACTAATATTTCACCTATCTTTTCAAAAGAATTTATTTTGTCAAATGCTCTAAAAATTGTTATATTTGTTATATTTTTCTGCCCAATTACATAGCAACTTCACCAAAAGAGTTGTTGATTTGGCATGATATTTTATTAACATTTTCATATAAATTCTATATATTTACTACATATAAAAGTAGATAATAAACATAAGGGATTTTACACTGAAGGAAAACTTATGAATCTAAGAAAATATATCTATAAATAGATAAAATGCAGTAAATATATAAAATAAACTGGTGATCATACCTAATACATCTGAAGGTTAAAGTAAATTATATACAAACTTGGAAATAAATTAGTTTTATCATTTATTAGCTAATAAAAGCTATTTACCATCTCTGTGCTTCCATTTTCTATTTGTAAAGCAAGTAATAATTAAACTTAGAGTAAGGTATGTTGCAATATAAGCATAGCACTACTTAATTGTTTAGTACAATTTAAAAATAAAAACACTACAGTTAAAGAACTATTAAGAGTTAGTAACTTTTACTAATTATTATGAATTTTAAAGCAGCTCTTGATGACTACAGATGGTAGTTATTTTATGATTAAATTAATTGACAATTTTCTAATGAGCTGTGTTTTATTGTTGCCAATTGAAGAATAAACTGTGAGCCAACATGTGGAAGGAAAATTCTGTTGTGAAGTTTTGAATTTTGAATATTCTCCTCTTATAATGGTTAAGAATATTGTAGATCAACAGTAACTCCAAATACAATCTATTTCCCAAAAGAAAATTGGCTTGGTTGTAAAAGCAAACACCTAACACTCCAGAGGTCTAAAAAACAAAAACTACATGATTTTTCACTGAAAAAAAAAAATTAGGGCATGCTTTATTAATTATTAGCTTTGATTATAAAAAGAACATTGGTGTGACACTTGGAGAACATTTGATTTTTAGTATAAGAGCTTCTGTTTTTACTAAGGATTACTTACACAAAAATATATTTTAAGTATTATAAGAAGCTAACTATTTAAATAGGGTTTTTAAGTAATATAATTAAATAAGTATAAACTAAAAGTTTTTCATTATATAGGTTCATTTATTTTGTCAGTCAATGTTCTTTGATATAACTTAATTAAATCATTTGCATAGGTGTTATTTCTTTAGTGGCACAACTCTAATTCCTTCAAAAGCTAAGGAATTATTAAAATTGAAGTTAGAAATGGACATGGTGGGACATGCTTGTAATCCCAGTATATGGGAGGCTGAGACAGGAGGATCGCAGGTTTGTGGGCAAGCCTCAGCTACTTGGTGAGGCCTTTTGCAACGTAGCAAGACACTGTTTCAAAATAAAGAATAAAAAGTAGGAAAAAGGAGGAATCCAAGATGGCAACTGAGGGAAACAACTTTCCCCAGACGCTGTGATTTTGAACTAAATTTACCATAAAAAGAGCTTCCTAACAGAAGAAAACAAACAAACAAACAAAACAACAACAAAAAACCAAAACTTGAACCACAACTAAAGAAGATCCAGAAAGCGGAGTAGGGAGAACAAGGGACTCTGCTGCACTGTGGATCTGCGTGCGCTCAGCGCCATGGTGGATTGGCACCAGTGCCACGCTGCAGAACCAGGCTGGGGAGATGGGATCTGGAACTGTGGGGACCAGCCAGATGCTGAGAGCTGCAAACTCCATGGCGGACACAGGTACCAGACCAGGCGTGGGCACCCCTGAGACTCCATGCCCTACCCAGGCGGGGATCCCCTGAACACGTGGGACTATCAGCGTAAGATCCTGTGGGAATGACCCTGCGCTGTGCTCCAGCGATGCAACAGTGACCAACTGCGCAGCAGAGCCTGAAACAAGACAGCCGCGAATGCAGCTTCTTGATGGAACGAAGAGAAGCAGAGTGGCTGGAATGTTAGCATGAAACGGGGAGCGGCTAAACAGAGCCCAGGAGCAACAGGGAACTTGGTGCGCATTGCGAAACAGCAGCCACCATACTGACTCCAGCCCCTCCCACCCAACTTCCTGCCAGCTATCCAGACCGTCAGTGACCTATTGCGCCCCCAGCGACCAGAGGTGGAACAGGCTGAGCAGAAGGGATCCGTAAGTTGGACTTCACCCCCAGGAGCAGGGTCCACTATACAAAGGATAGACTCAGACACCCACCCTTCTAGGGCCTAGACAGGAGCAGAGATGTGTAAAAACCCAGTGCACATAGGGCATCTGGAAAAGCCCAGCATTTAGACTGCACTCCTGCCATCAGCAAAGGCAGAGAGAGAGATGCAGTCAGGCCACATGGAGAGCCCAGAGACATAAGCTAACAGCAGGAGAAACACCAAGGAAACCCCTGCCTGAACTGACATAGCAAATAAAAATGCCAGAGACACTTGATAATTTAAGCTTGGTACTTACGAACTAGCAGAGTGTGTTAGTGTCTGGTTGCTATTTTTAAATTTTGTTGTTTTTTTTTTTCTTTTTTGGTGTTAAGTTTTACCTGTTTTTACTCTGTTTTCATTTTGTATTTCCTTGATTTATTTATGTATATTTGGATGATTACTTGCTTTGTTATTTCTTGCTTAGGTTGTTGAATCCCCTCCTTATCCCTTTTACAAGGTCCACCCCCCTGCCCCTCTATATTCCTCTCCACAACACTTTACTTCCTCTCTTTTCTATTCCTCTTTTTCCTGTCTCATATCAAGACCACCTCATACTTCCACACTCAAAACTCTATATTGACTACCAGAATCTCCCGACACATCTACCATCGCTAATCTTTACAATATATCACCTTAACACACTCAACCTTATTCCGCTGTAACATACCCTCTTCTTTACCCTATCCCTGCATTCATTACTGTGACCTCTCACCCAAACTTTATCTCTGAACACACCTGTCTTTGTACATAGCATCAGACACGTCTAAACCCCCACTGCAGAGTTTAGACCTGAAAACTTGCAAGAACAACAAAAATATAAATTTAAGAACAGGGGAACCATAGAAAGGAAAAATAACAAAGAAACAATGAGCTACCACAACACCTCAATAACAGATCTCACCAACCCAGAATGGCAGAGATTACCAGAAGAACAATTCAGATCATAAATAATAGAAACAATATAGGATTTTCAGAAAGAATGTAGGCAGAGCTTTAAAGAAATAAAGGAACAAATAAAAAAAAGAATTCGATGACCTGAAAAGAAACCGAAGAGAAGCATTGAAGGAAGTGAAAGATGAAATAATCAAAATGAAGGCATCAATACAAACTATAAACAGCAAATTAGGTCACATGGAAAATAGAATATCACTCTTATAGGATGACGATATCAAAAAAGAATCTATAGTACATAATTTAGAAAAAAAATACGAAAGTATGAATTGGACATCAATGAAATCTGGGCCAATTTTAAAAGAGCTAACCTAAGAATAATAGGCATAGAAGAAGGATTAGACATTGAAACCTATGAAATAAACAATCTCTTCAAAGAAATAATAACAGAGAATTTTCCAAACATAGAAAGAGATGTTGACACACAGGTACAGGAAAAATACAGAACTCCCTCAAAACAAGACCAAAGAAGAGGTATGCCATGCCACATAATAATCAAACTGACCAATGTAGAGGCAAAGAGGAGAATATTAAAGAAAACAAAAGTAAAAGGCCAAGTGACATTTAGAGGCAAACCAATTAGCATCACGCCAGACGTCTGGAATCAAGTCATGAAAGCCAGGAGAGACTGGAGTAACTTGCAACCAAGATTCTCATACCCAGAAAAACTCTCTCTTAAAATTGGCAGGGATATAAAAGCCTTCCATGACAAATAGAAACTGAAAGAATTTATGTCTTCCAAACCAGCACTAGAGAAACTACTTAAAGAGATCAACTACAAAGAAGAACTAACCAGTAAACATCAGAACCAGAGAAACAATAACTTCCAGGAAGCAAACAGCTAAGCAAAGAAGAATAAACACGACTGAAAACAGAAGTCAAACTTAAAATGTTAGGAATTAAAAATCATCTCTCAATAGTCACACTGAATATAAATGGTCTCAACTCCCCAATAAAAAGGCACAAGGTGGCAAAATGGATCAAAACCCAGAATCTATCTATATGCTGCCAACAAGAAACACACATTACAAGCAAAGATTCCCACAAACTAAAGGTGAAGGGCTGGAATAAGGTAATCCATGTCAATGGAACCTGAAGACAAGCAGGAAGAGCAACCATGATATCAGATAAGTTAGACTTCAAGCTCAAGCTTATCAGAAGAAACAAAGAAGGTCATTTTATACTAGTAAAAGCAACAATACAGCAAGAGGAAATAACAATTATCAACATCTATGTCCCAAACATAGGTGCAGCCACTTTCATAAAACAAACTCTGTATGATATAAAGACACACATGGATCCCAATACACTAATACTAAAAGACTTCAATATTCCTCTAACACCTCTAGACCATTCTTCTAAACAAAAGGTCAGTAGAGACACCTCAGACCTAAAGGATACCATAAATCAAATGGACCTATTAGACACGTATATACTCTTTCACCCAACAGCAGCTGAATTCACATTTTTCTCAGCTGCTCATGGAACCTTTTCAAAAAGAGACCATATTCTCAGCCACAAAGCAAGCACTGGCAAATTGAAAAATGTATCATAATTCCCTGCATCTTTTCAGACCAAAATGGAGTGAAACTAGAAATCAACTCCAAGAAGACCCAAAGTAACAGTGTAAACGCATGGAGACTGAACACCACATTGCTGAATGAAGAGTGGGTCATAGAAGAAGTAAGGGAAGAAATTAAAAAGTTCCTATAAATCAATGAAAATAGTGAAACAACATATCAAAACCTCTGAGACACCTTGAAGGCAGTACTAAGAGGAAAATTTATAGCACTGTGTGCTCACATAAGAAGAACAGAAAATCACCAAATAAATAACCTAATGACACAGCTCAAAGCACTTGAAAAACAAGAACACTCTAACTCCAAAGCCAGGAGAAGACAGG
>PVLC010035805.1:0-16127 GCA_004027655.1 Graphiurus murinus | reverse complement strand
CCAGCGCAAACCCAAATAATTAACCTCCACCGCATCAATGTTCTGTTCAGTTCCGCGGAGAGCGTTTCTAAGGAAATCTGTAAGAGCACTCTTTATACCACGGAATGTTTTAATGTATCCGGGCATGGAGGTAAATAGAACCGGTCTCGGCTAATGGAACAAGACCTTTTAATACAAGGGACCTCAATAATAATAATAAAAGAATAATAATAAAAGAGGCTGATATGTCCTCAGCCAGAGAGAGAGATGTGCGTGTAAACACAGAAACAGAGCAAACCTAATTATGAGATTCTTTTCGCAGCCTCAGGTCAATAACTGTGATATTAAGAGAACGGGGTACAAGGGCCGTGTGCGGAGGGGTTTTCAGCTCACCGAGAATAGAATGTCCCACTTGAAGTACAAACAAACTTCAGCGATGTGCTTATTCATCCCACCGCCCCCTGCCACCTAGCACCCCACGTTCTAAAAAGAGAAGTGCTCATTTCAGGGCAGTGACCTCATTCGGAGAAACGCAGTGAGAATTGTGTACCCATGACACAGGGGGGTGGCGAGGGGCTTGTTCAGGTGGCAACGGCTCTTGGTGTGGGCTGGCGGAATTTTCCATTGCTTTTTCTAATGAAAAAAAAAAAGAAAGAACTCAAGAGCATGTGAGCAGGCACACATACACGTGGGCACGCACGTCCCTGCCAAAGTTCTCTGCAGCTAGACCCCCATTAGGGAAATCAACAGTGGAAAGAGGCTTTTCAATCAAGGTGCGCCGAGGAAACTTCCCCTGGGGCTGGAAGGGATGGTCTCCGGCTGACTGGTACCAGCTGGCTCAGGTCAACACCGAGAGGTTGCCAAGTGGAAAACAGGCCCCCTCCTCGCCACCTCCATCCCCAAGCTGGTACAAGAAGGCTTAGGTGTTCCAAGTGAGGTGAGAAGAATCCCCGGGGGCCCCATCACACACGAATTTGACACCCTAGTTTTGGAGGCTCACCGTCCCCTGACCCGGGAAGACATAACTCCATTATCTTGTTTAATCCCCCATCCGGACAAACCAATCCGTTAAGATGTCAGAGAGCTTTTAGAGGCTTTATGCTAAAACCAAATGGCGCAGGCGGCGCAGGCGGCGCAGTGAGGATACTTGAGGATTTCTCGCACCCCTCTTCTGTAGGAGGATTTGTTGTTTATCTTCAAAGCAGCTGGGGTGGATGGACAGCCTTTTCGCTTTCACTCTTTTATCTCGGCAATCCTCAAACATATTGCGTGCGAATGTTTCTGTTGAGAGGTCTACACACGGATCGTCCCCTCGCAATGGATTTGCAGGATTTCCAAGGATAATTTCGAGGAGAGGTGATTTGGGGGCTTCGGGGCTGGCTTTGGAAATGAGCCTGGCAACTGTGTCCAAAGGCCTCGAGGCCAGCAGGAGTGCCGGTGACATCCCCCTGCTCCCAGTCGCCACCTTCACCTCCTTGAGCACGGGGGCGGCATCCTATGATCTCCAAGATGGGCGGTGGAGACTGTCTAAAATTGAATTACGCTGGACGGTCTGCTACTGCCCAGACTAGACTCCCTCTGGAGTCTTGCATTACTGATGCAACTTCAAAATATAACCGGAACCCCAGACTCCAGGCTTCAAGCTCTTTCTCATTCATTCTTTTGGGTTTTTATTTGTTTTGTTTTGTTGGGGAGGGGGGCTTGAGATTTAACCCAGGGGCATTCTACCTCTGAGCTATGCCCCCAGTCCTATTTTGTTTTTTATTTTATAGCAGGGCTTCGCTAAGTTACTGAGGCTGGCCTCAAACGTGTGATCCTCCTGGCTCAGCCTCGTAAGTCCTGGGATTACAAGTGTGCACCATCACACCTGGCTTCTTGTTTGTTCTTGAAGATTTGGGAGCTGGTGTTCAATGGTCCTGTTACCTGAGGCTGAGCCCCAAAGAGGGTCACTGTAAAGAGATGTATGTTTGATCATCAATTTTTCACTCAGCTAACACCAAGTAACAGCTGCTATGTTAGGCACCTAGACACAAAGGCAGCACAGAGACCCCATCCACGTGGAAAATGGGTCCGCGGTTTTTGTTTGTTTCTTTCTTTCTTTTTTGTTTGTTTGTTTTGTTTTTGCAATACTGGGGATATAACCCAGGGGCATTTTACCTCCAAGCTACATTCCCAGTCTCATATTTTATTCTTTATTTTGAAACAGGGTCTCACTAAATTTCGGAGGCCTTACTAAGTAGCCAAGTCTGGCTGGGAACCTGCGATCCTCCTGTCTCAGCCTCCCAAGTATTGGGATGACAAGCGTGTGCCACCGCGCCCAGCTAAACGGGTCTTTCTTAAGATCAGTTATCCCTGGGGAAAGACCAGTCATAATGGGGACCAAAGTTTCCCAGTACATAGCAGGGAATTAGTAACTGAGAACTTGTCCTGAAAAAAAAAAAAAAAAACAATGAGAGCTGGGCGTGGTGGCACACACTTCTAATCCCAGTACTTAGGAGGCCAAGACAGGAGAATCACAGGTTCAAAGCCAGCCTTGGCAATTTAGTGAGGCTCTCAGCAACTTAGTGAGACCCTGTTTCCAAATAAAAAATAAAATGAGGCTGGGGCTGTAGCTTGCAGGGTAGAATACCTCTGGCTTCAATCCCCAGCAACACACATACACACATACACACACACACACACACACACACACACACACACACCAGAAACAATGAAGTCAAAATTGTGAAAATAAGCTGAGAAGCCTACAAAGATAAAACAGAAATAGACTTTGGGAGCTGAGCGTAGTGGCACACGCTTGTAATCCCAGTACTTGGGAGGCTGAGACAGGAGGATTGCAGGTTCCAGGCCAGCCTCAGCAACTTAGTGAGGCCTTCTGCAACTTAGTGAGACCCTGTTTCAAAATAAAGAATAAAAAAATGGGTCTGGGCTGTAGCTCGGAGGTAAAATGCTCCTGAGTTCAATCCCCAGTACTGCAAAAAAAAGAAAGAAAGAAAGAAGAGAAATAGACTTTGGGTTTGCAGGTCGTGTTGTTAATTAACATCAACAACAAAAAAGGGAGTCAAACATAGATGAAGACAGAGTGGGTTCTTACCCAGAATCGCCGGTGGAGGACCGCATGGCCCTCGCTTTCCGTTACTTTCGTAACAAGGCGGTCAGGAGGGTCCCTTTTCCCCCAAGATACACTGCAGGCCTCCACCAGTCGGCCAGGGGCTTCTCTTTGGGTCTTGAACCTTCAAGTGCCCTTGTTAGTTTTCTCTGGTTCATTTGCCACCCAGTGTGAATTAAGTCACTTCCATCCACTTTGTGACTGTGTGTGTGTGTGTGTGTGTGTGTGTGTGTGTGTGTGTGTAACTGGGGGTTCAACCCGGGGGAGTTCTACTTCTGAGCTACAACCCCCAGCCCTATTTTATTTTATTTTTTTTTAACTTGAAAAACAGGGTCTCACTAGGTTGCTGAGAGCCTCGCTAAATTGCTGAGACTGGTCTTGAACCTGCGATCCTCCTGTCTCGGCCTCCCAAGTCCTAGGATTGCAGGTGTGCGCCATGCTGATAACTTTGAACATCTGGAGCGTGGCTTCCGCCTGGTGGTCAATTCTCAGCAGTCCCCCCCAGCCACAGGGAAACATTCCAAGGTCCCTGGTAGATGCTTGGAACAGAGGACAGGACAAAACCCTAAATAGTTTATATGTGTGTGTGTGTGTGTGTGTGTGTTTGTGTGTGTGTGTGTGTGTAATGAAGTTTAATATAAGAATTAGGCATAATAAAAGATTAACAATACAAACTAGTAAAATAGAACAATTATGACATTATTCTATAGTAAACGTCATTTATTTATTTATTTTTATTTATTTTTGTGGTACTAGGGATTGAGTCCGGGGGCATTCTACCCCTGAGGTACACCCCCAGCCCTTTTTTATTTTTTTCATTTGGAAACGGGGCCTCGCTGGGTTGCTGAAACTATTCTCGAACCTGCTTAGCCTCCTGAGTACTGGGATCACAGGCGTGCGCAGTAAAATTCATTTAAAACCTAATGACTTAGCCAGACATGGTGGCACGTGGCTGTAATCCCAACACTTGGGGGACTGAAACAGGGGGACCACAAGTTCACGGCCAGCCTCAGCAGCTTCACAAAACTCTTAGCAACCTAGTGAGACCCTGTTTCAAAACAAAAATTTTAAAGGGGGGGGGGGGATAGCCAGGTGTGGTGGTGCATGCTTGTAATCCCAGCATTTGGGAGGCTGAGACCGGAGGATCTGAGTTCATGGCCAGCCTCAGTTACCTAGTGAGGCACTCCGCAACTTAGTGAGACTCAGTTTCAAAATAAAGAATAATAATAAAAAAAATAGGGCTGGGGGTATAGCTCGGAGGTAGAATGCCCCTGAGTTCAATCCCCAGTACCGTTAAAAAAAGGGGGGGGTATCCCTGAATAAAGCCTGTTCCTTGCTGTTGATCCACGTCCATTTTGTCCCTACAAATCCTAGCACTCGTGCTGCCAGCTCACCAGGCAACCTTGTCTGATGGGGGATACCCCATACAGACCAGGCGTGTATAAGACAGACAGGTCTAAGAACACATGCCTCCTTTCATGGTTTGGATATAGAATAATCACGCCCCCCACCCCGGAAAAGCTCAGGTATTAGCAATTCAAACATGCTCAGAGGTGAAATCGTTGACTTGTGAGGGCTCTGGATGGATCTGTTGATGGCTTCGAGTTGGAATGGGTTTATTGGGTGATAACTCGGCAGGTAGGCTGAGGCTGGTTGGAGGCGGTAAGTCACTGTAGGTGTGGCTTTGGGAACTATCTGCGTCCCTCCTCCCTCCTCTTGCTCTCTCCGCTCCTGGCCCCATGATGCTGAGAGCAGATCCCTTGGCACGCCCAGCCACCACCACCATTTATGGGTTGGAGCTGGCCCTGCGGGCTGAAACCTCTGGAACCACGGGTCCCCAGTAAATATTTCTTCCTCTAAGTTGTGATTGTCAGGTATTTAGATACTAGCGGAGAGAACGCTGATTGATACTCCTCCAACGCGATGGCTCAGTCTATGAGATGAAATCCACATGACCGCCCTCCACCCATAAGCACCGCCGGATCCTAAAGTGCATGTGGCAGGGGAACCAGGTTCTCTGAAACAGTGCTGCTCCAGCCCAGTCATGGTCACATTGACCTTGGGGTATTTAGTAAGTCCACCCTACTTAATAATCTAAACAGAAAGTTCTAATCTCCCCCGCCCTGCGTCTTGCTGAAAACTTGGCTAGTACGGACAACTGGGTTTAAGTTTAAGAAAACAGTTCTGTTCTCAGGAATGTCTCAAAGGTGCTAATCAATGCAGAGCCACATAAATTAGGTCTTTATCCTCCCTAACTCCTCTGGCCCTCTGCTTGCCGAGGACTTCACTACCAAGCCATCTGTTCGTTCAAATGATTAGTGCCGAGATATTGGAAGACTTCAGAGAAGAAAGAAATTAAACATCCTTTTTAAAAAAATATTTTGAACAAACATCCTCTCTCCCTCTTGTTCATCCTCCTAAGTTATTGACAGGAAGTTATTTTTTATTCAAAAAGAAAAAAAAATAAGGAAGAGAAAAATAATTAGTAATAACATATTTCAATCCTTAGAGAGGGATCCTCTTGACCACCATTGGTAAATGGCTTAGTAATTTTCGTTGGCCTACAAGAACTGAGGTTCGTGGCTGTTCCTACCTTTTCATGGACAAATCTCTTTACCCAGAGACCATTCTCGATTTCTCTGTTGGAGTCCATCAAGTTCCCCAAGTTATAGCAACTTGGGGCATCCAGGACAAATCACCCCATCATTGCCCTGTCATGGGAAACAGTTCGCCCTCTCTCTCTCTCTCTCTCTCTCTCTCTCTCTCTCTCTCTCTCTCTCTCTCATACACACACACACACACACACACACACACACACACACACACACACACAGGCAAGGTTGGCTCCTCCCTAATGGAGGAGCAGGTCTACTCTCTCCTTCCAGAACCTTCCAGGTCCAAGGAGATCCAAGCATGTTGTTTGTAAGCGGTGGACGACCATGGCCCAGCTTTAGGTTCCTTTGAAGTTACGGCACTTTGTCTTCCAACACCCCACACCTTAAGAGTGCCCGTCACTCCGCTATGATATATTGATATTGGCAAGCGGTGGTAATAAAATCCTCTGGGCCCTTGGATTCCCAGGCGGTATTTATTTTGATGCACTCTTCCACCTTCAGCTCGACACGTCCATCACGAACTGTCCACCCCAGCTTGCTGCCCTGCCCTGCCAGCCTCCCCGGGTCCGTCTCTGACACTTCAATAAGGATCAGGAGGTGATTAATACTCCGGGGGGGCAACCCTTGGACCGCACCCCGCAGTCTCACACCTGCCCTTCAGTGGATATTGTCTATGTTCTTTCTAACTGCTGGGGCAGGCGGTCTTTGAAAACAGGCACCAGGGACCCCGGGCTCTAGCTCAACTCGCTGCTCAAATAATAACATGAAAGCGTAGACATTTGTCACCACTGCGGCCCGCTGCCCGGCATTATTACCTATGTGGGTGAGAGCGGAGCTCTGTTCCCAGCAGGAATCTGAACTATAGCTGGCCTCTTGCTTCTCAGCTCTATATTCTGGTTGTGTGTCTGTTTGCGGCCTGCGCTTATTTGCTCACCGACAACTCTCTTTGCTCTAGAGATGGTAGCGTGACAGAATCATAAACTGCCAATATTAAGACCAAAAGTACAGAGAGCTGATGTCCCCAAGTGAAGAGAGCTTCGGGGCCGGGCATGGTGGCGCACGCTTGTAATCCCGGTGTCCTCTGAGCCTCGTGGGGTCCATAAGACAGAGTGTGAGTGCCCTGGACACACCCACGCCATCCCGGTGGGATCTGAGCAAAGGTGGGGGGTCCACTGGGCTTTTCCCTCTCTCCCAGGAAAGAAGAGTAGCGGCTTCTTTGTGGAAGGTGGGATGGAAGACCCTTG
The DNA here is from genome assembly GCA_004027655.1 of Graphiurus murinus. NCBI lineage: Eukaryota > Metazoa > Chordata > Mammalia > Rodentia > Gliridae > Graphiurus > Graphiurus murinus. Next base: position 9,180 of record PVLC010035805.1, on the reverse strand, counting down.
GGTTTCTGCCCCCATGTAACCGTGACCGCTGAGTCTCTGCCAGCGGCTCAGCAAGAAGGCCATTGGGGGACTTCTGTTGGAATTCTACATCCATCTAAAGAAAAACCTGAGCCGGGCATGGTGGCGCACGCTTGTAATCCCAGCATTTAGGAGGCTGAGACCAGAGGATCGGGGTTCGAGGCCAGCCTCAGCTACCTGGTGAGGCACTCCGCAACTTAGTGAGACCCTGTTTCAAAATAAAGAATAAAAAATAGGACTCTGGGGGTGTAGCTCGGAGGTAGAATGCCCCTGAGTTCAATCTCCAGTACCAAAAAAATAAAAATAAAAATAAAGAAAAACCCAAGAGCTGGACTCGATGGGGTTTGGAGACGAGAAAGGGCCCATAGAAACGAGGAAGGGAGCTAGCCACCAAGGACCCACAGGGGGCTCCCCCACCCAGAAGCCACGCCCCTCCACTCTTCACCTTCCAAGGGCTCCGAGTCGTGTCCTGCTCTACCGAGAGCACCAAGCTGGACCTGGATGTCCACCAGGAGGCCCCAGGTTGAAGAAGCTCTCCGGGAAGAGAAGGGGCACGTCACCGAGTGTCTAGGAGGCACAGCGGTGACATCGATGCCACCTACCACTGTCACGGGAAGGCCCGATGACAGAGCAGAAAGTAGGAAGGAGAGCTCTCTCATCCTGGTGGACAGACCGGCATCAGCCTCGAGATGCCCCTCGCCGCACAGCCCCGGACGCGGTTCCATTGGAGAAAGATCAACGTCGTGCAGAGGGGGGTGAGCATCTTGGAAAATGGACGCTCTGCCTACCCTCTGCTGCCCTCACCCAGCCCCACCCGGCCCCTCCTACAAGGATCCTGACCTTCCACATTCCTCGGCAATAGCAACCAAGCATCCAGCTGCAAGAGCACAGACCTACCTGGAGTTAACTTCTGAAGAGACAACAGTAGTCTTTATCCTCCCCTACCATGGCGGGCTTTGGGGGCCAGGGAGGGGGAAGTAGAAGGAGCAAGTGCCCTCCGCTCAGAGGGGGCACTGAGACTACACAAAGACAGAGGAAGAGACGCCCACCCTCGCGTCCCCCAGGACCCCAAACCCGAGACATCAGACACCGCCCAGGGTCAGCCCTTGAGCCAAGCACACAACAGCCAGCCACAAAAGGCTGGTAATGCTGTCACCGCTGGGCAGCTGGGCCCCACCGCCACTCACAGGTGACCCTCAGCAAGCAAGGCCCGGGCTGGGCTCATTGCTGCTGAGGAGAAGGGGAAGGAGGGGACCTGAAGGTCCAGAGAAGTTAAGCCATTTACCCCTGGTTGCTCAGCAGTTGAAGTTTAAAATCGCCCCGTTACAAGGAGCAGCTGCCAGGAGTTGGCATTTTGCTTTTTCCCGGGCAAAGATGTAGAACGCACTCACCTGGCCTCCCTGGTGACCTTTGCCCCCGGAAGGTGTTCGAGGACTGCTTGTCACCCCGCTCCTCTAGTCTAGGGGTGTGCTGTCCCCCTGCACCTGCCCCCTGCTGGAGCTAGCCTGGCTCTAGCACACCCTACACCCCAGCGTCTACACCCCTGCCCGGTGTGGATTCGCCCCCAAGGAGACTGTTACCTGTGTGCTTGAGGGTCTGGAGTGTATCCGGCCCCCGGAGCGCGGGAAGGGGGCAGCTTCTTCTCGGGACCCAGAGTGGCTTGCGTGGTCGGCCGGCTCTTGGCAGGGCGCGGCTCTGCCAGAAAGTCCCTTCGTACCTGTCAGACAGAGAAGCGCGGGTGTGGGGAGCAGATCAGAGAGCCTGCACCCCTAAAGCGGGAGGCATCCGGGGGGGAGTGCCTGGGAGAGCTTGGGGCTGGACAGACTCCCATTAGGGGTCAGCTCCAAGCAACTCCCAAGCCCCTCCAAGCCTCCCCAGCAAGAGGACACCAGGGCAGCAACAGGACCTAGCTCAGGAGGCTGTGACAGGAACCAAGTGAAATGTTTCCTTAGCAAGAGCTTAGGAAAAGTCACCTGTGTCACTGGGCATTGAACTGCATGGCCATGGCTAAAGAGGTCCCCGGGAGAACATGGATGTCTTCCATGATCCGCACTGGCCCCTGTGGCTACTGAGCATTTTATTTAAACATAGTGCATGAGAAGCTGAACTTGACACTTGACGCCATCTTAATGAATCTAAACAGACACGAGTGGCAGTGACCCCCACGGAGGACAATGCGAGACCATAGAGGTCTTCATGGGCTTTGCCGCTGGACGTACATTTCTGGGTCATCTGACCGAGTGGTTCCCCAAAACCAAGTGTTCGCATCCCAGGGGGTGAAGAAAGACAGGCGCCAGGGCTTCTACTTGACCTGTCTTCTTCTGGAGACCTCATCAGTCCCGTTGGAAACCTTGGTAACGTGCGCCGGACATCAGCAGAGTCGGCCATTTGTATAATTTGCAAAGGAACACGATGTATTTCTTAGGGTGCAGGGCTCGCAGTATTTTACCTCTGGAAACGTGCAACCCCAAGCAGACCAGAGGTCTAGTCTAGCACCCCCATTTTATAGGTGAGCAAACGGAGATGAGCGTCTGCCACGTGCCTGAGCTCTTCTGAAAGTTCTTTATAAGCCAGACATGGTGGCGCACGCTTGTCATCCCAGTACTCGGGAGGCTGAGACAGGAGGATCACAGGTTCTCGGCCAGCCTCAGCTACTTAGTGAGGCCCTCCGCAACTTAGTGAGACCCTGTTTCAAAATAAAGAATAAAAAATAGGGCTGGGGGTATAGCTTGGAGGTAGAATGTCCCTGGGTTCAATCCCTGGCCCTGCATAAATAAATAAATAAACAAACAAATACATACATACATACGTACATAAAATAAAAAGCTCTTTGTACTGCTTCTTGCTGTCCTATCTAGCACAAGGACTCCCTTCCCTGGACAAGCCTGAGTTGACAAGAACTCCACTTCCAAGGCCCTCAGAAGCTGCCCAGGAGGGAGATAAGCAACCTGCTGGGCCATTTGCCTTCCTCATTTGTCTGAGCTGCCGCCAGGTTCCAGAAGCAGTACCTAATCACGGGGCCTGCTTGCGGAATTTTAAATAAGATCTGCAGAACGCAGTATCCCCTGGAGCTCTTTTGTTTTTTTTTGTTTTTTGTTTTTTGTTTTTTTTCCTGGCAGCAACAATGAGAAAGTAGATTTTTTTTGTTCATCCATGTGGACATCCACCTGCTGCAGGACAACTTCTCCCCTGCCTGGGCGGGGGGCTGTCACTCCCCGGGGGTGGGAGCTGTCGCTTCCTTTGAAGCAGTTATCTCTGCTCATCAAGACCACAGGTTCCTGAAAGATCTGTCTCAGCCAGGGTGGGAGCCACAGGCTGCTGTTTAGCTAATCACAAACGCCTGCACCAGCCGAGCTCCTGCAGGGCCCGGTGGAGGGTGATTTCAAAGTGCAGAGACAAAAGGAGGAAGGGAGGAGGGGAGCCAGGAGAGGGGACGCTGCTCGGTGCAGCGGGTCGCCTTTGCCCCCGCCAGCGGGTGACTGCCACTCTCTTGCAGGTGTTAAGAATGGCACAGTTTGAACCAGGAAGACTCAGCTCAATCAGAATAACTAAGAGAGTGTTCTGAGAGTCCCCGCCCCTGAATTCAGAGCCCTGCAGGTGGAACCTAGACCTTCTGCCATGGAGAAGAGCCCAAGTGGCCCTTTTTGCTTTGTCATGGGCAGAGTCTGTTTCTTTCTCTTCTAGATTCTTCCAGAAGTTTCTATGTGCAGCCTCCCCATCCTGGGCTGCACATCCATTTCCCTGCAGCTCCGGGGACACAGCTACCTGCTTCCCAAGAGGACTGGGCTTGGAGAGTGGGGGTCAGTTTCATCTAGAGACACCGGGGTGAGCTTGCACCAGAGGGACCTTGACCACTGATTGATGGTTGCAGGATTTAATGGCTCAGCCCTTTTCCCTCTGAGCAGGACGGGCTGTGGGGTGCAGTTCACACTCCAGGGCTCTTGTGGGCTCTCGTGGTGTTGGGCTGAGACTCCTTCACTCCCCTCCTTTGCTCTGCTGAGTCTCCACTCTTCACAGCCTCCTAAGAAGCCGGCCTCAGGTATCCCCTGGGATCTTCCCTTCTCCTTGTGAGAATATAATTAGATCTTTTCTATCAAAGGAATGGCTTGGCTTAGGCTCCATTTTGCAGAACCGCCATTGTGGAAGCTTGTGTGCGCTTGCATCCTTTGTGTTTTTTTGCGGTACTGAGGATTGAACTCAGGGGCATTCTACCTCTGAGCTATACCCCCAGCCCTATATTTTATTCTTTATTTTGAAACAGGGTCTCACCAAGTTGCAGAGTGCCTCACTAAGTAGCTGAGGCTGGCCTCAAACCCGGACCCTCCAGTCTCAGCCTCCCAAATGCTGGAATTATAAGCATGCGCCACCACGGCCTGGCTCGCTTGCATCCTTTGTAAAAAGAGTATCTCCTGGAAATGGTAAAGGAGGTCCCTCCTCTGGCATTCCCATCAGCCAATGGCATAAAGACTGTGAGGCCAGGCTCTCACCAATAGGAGCACAGCACAGGAGCCCGCGCTGGAAATAAAACACCCGGCAGTTTTCCGCCATGTTGTTCTCGCCTACCTAACTTTACTGGTGGCGGGATCCCTTTTTGCAAAAAGTTAAAATAGGGCTGGGGGTGTGGCTCAGAGGTAGAATGCCCCTGGGGTTCAACCCCTAGTACCACAAATAAATAAACAAATAAATAAGCAAATAAAAAAATAAACAAATAAATAAGTAAGTAAACTGAGTCATGACCAAAGAACAGTCCCACAGCTCAGACGACATCTGCTCTTCCAGGAAAGCCGCTACCCAGGACAGAGGCCCGTGCTGGGGGCCTGGGGTTTGCCCTCTGCGTTCCTTGGGTGACCAGGGACGGTGGGGGTCTCGCTGTGCCCTCCCACCCACGCTCAGATCTCCTCCCTGCTCATTTCCACCCACGTGAGCCGCCACAGTTCACTGTCCCCTTCCTTGGAAGTTTCCGAGAACTAGCCCCTGCCTGTCCATGCCTCAGACGGCCCTGTACACAGTAGCAAATTAATCAATAAAATCCAATTCCATGGTCCAGCGCTTGCTTGGGGAGCGGCGGAGATGTATCCGCGAGCTTTCTGAATCTCGGTGCCTCTCGTTAAGGTCAGGGCAACCAGGCGTCCAAGTATGAATTTTCCATTTCCACTCTGCAAGTGTATCCTGCGTCTCCTAATCCATGTCCTTTAACTCAGGTAGCTTCGTTAATGAAAACAGCCATTTTCATTACAGGGTGGTATTTGGAGTTGGCAAAAGACAAAGATACGGATGGAACAGAACAGGAGGTTCTGAAATAAACTCTAAGGGTAAACAGGAAGCGAAACCACAGGGAACAGAGAGGGAACTTGGATCCAGGCGAGGGTCTGCAAGCTTTTTAGTGCAAATTCCAGATAAATATTTCATCTTATTTTTGTGGTACTAGAGATGGAATCTGGGGGTGTTCTACCTCTGAGCTACATGTCCAGCTCTATTTTATTTTTATTTTGAAACAGGGTCTCACTAGATTGATGAGAGCCTGGCTACTTGCTGAGGCTGACCTTGAACCTGTGATCCTCCTGTCTCAGTCTCCCAAGTACCTTGATTACAAGTGTGCACCACTGAGAAGATAAATATTTTAGAGACTGCAGGCCACAGACTATCTCATCACATAGGCATATGCATATATATATATATATATATATATATATATATGCATATACATATATATAAACCCATGCCTGCCTTCCTGGGGCATACTAAAATAGGTCAAAAATCATATTTGAACCTTGGCCCATAATTGTCTATATAACAATAATAAAAATAAGTCTTTCCATGTATATATATATGAATATTATTTATTCATAAGAAGAAAACACAAACCTATAATCCCAGGACTTGGGAGACTGAGACAGGATTCTATATGAGAATCACAGGTTTGAGGCCAGCCTCAACAACTTAGCAAGACCCTGTTTTAAAATTGAAAAAGGTGGGGTGGGAATTTGGGGAAGGGGTCAAATGAGAAATGTTGGCACATATGTCGTTATCAATTTGTACCTAACAAAGATGTATGCTTACAATGCACGAATAATAAAAAAAAAATTGAAAAAGAAAAGGGCTGGGGGTATAGATCAGAGGCAGAATGCCCCTGGGTTCTATCACCAGCACAGAAGAAGAAGGAGGAAGGAGGAGGAGAATATACAAAGACTTTGTTTGCATACATTATAAGATCAAGAGTAAGGAAAGATTGCTTAGATAATACCAAAAACTAATAATCATCAAGGGAAAAGGTAGCTCCATTTGAGTCTATCAAAATTTACAACCTCTTGCTGGGTGTGATGGCACACACCTGTAGTCCCAGCTACTCAGGAGGCTGAGGCAGGAAGATAACTTGAACCTGGGAGTTGGACATCAGCCTGGGCAACATAGCAAGACCTCAGTTTAAAAAAAGAAAAAAGGCAAGAACAAGCAAACAAAGAAGACAATTCTTAATGACCAAAACTCATAGGCAAGTCTGAAATGAGAATTCCATTACCAACAGTACAGTGAGCTGCACGCTCAGCTGACTCTGGTCACACACATCCTACCAAAAACAATTAAAAATGCAGATCCAGTCATATACAATTCTTGAAACATACCTAAGTGTATTGATGTTCTTATTAGGAGGTAAGAAACAAAAGTCAAAAGCCAAGGGAAAACTGAAACCTAGGTAGGTAAGATCGCCTTCCCTTGGAGGGCATCTTCCAACCAGGTGAGTTGTCAGATGGGTAGGTGCTGGACCCGGAGCCCAGAATGTACCCAGGTGACAGTCAAGCAGAAGATGAAACCTCCACTCATGCACAAATCTGAGGTCTCAGAAGGTCGTCTCCTCACCCCATGGGTGCATCTGAGATCCATACTCCCTACCACACCAGCTACCCAAGGAATGGTAAAAAAACACTCCCAACCCAAAATGTACATTGGAGCAGGGAGGGAAGAAGTCTCCCCTGTTAAGTTCGTAATGAGAAAACAACCTTCTCCTGGGTTTGCAACCTGAATTCACAGGACACAGGAGACCAGGAAAAATATAAAGCCAGAAATTTCATTTCAAGTGGTGTCCAGCAAATGCCCCAGGCACCAAGCAGAAGCAAAACAAATGTTTATTGAAGAAATCTACCTTCAACTCAAGTGTCCACGTTCTACAAAAATACCAACTCTCAGTCAAAAATCCAAATATAAACAAGCATCCAAGTTATCCAAAATGAAAGATAATCTATAAAGACAAGCCAGATGTGCCAAGATGTCATAAGTTGACATTATCAAATGCAGAAGGTGAAGTGGGTTTTTTTTTAAAGAAAAAATAAGACTGAAAGTAAGGGTAAAGACTACAAAAATCACCAAGCTGTTTTGAAAAAATAATTAAATGGAACTCTCTGAAAATAAAACATAACATCTTTTAACAACTAAATTTAAAATTCAGTAGATAAATGAAAGCGGGGGTATCAACTAATAGGTCACTACACTTGACCAGAGATACTTAAGAGTAGCCAGGTGTGGTGGCAGACGCCCGTAATCCATCCAAATACTTGGGAGGCTGAAACAGAAGAATCGCAGGTTCAAGGACAGCCTCAGCAACTTAGCGAGGCTCTCAGCAACTAACAAGACTCTGTTTCCAAATTAAAAAAAAAAAAAATAGGGCTGGAGGTATAGCTCAGAGGTAGGCAGAATGCCCCTGGGCTCAATCCCCAGCATCAAAAATAAAGATGCATAAGGGTAACTCAGTTCACCATCTCAATGAAAATAAAAATAAAAATAAAAAAACCTGCATGGATATATAAAACCATAGTTTCCAAGATTTCAGACACCAAGTGACAGGCAGTTCCTGAGAAGGCTTTCGGAGACCTCCACTCATTGATGGAGAAATTATCCATGCCCAGCATCGTTTGTTGAAAAGACTATACTTTCCCTGCCACATTTCCTTTAAACCTTTATGAAAAATCAATTGGCCATAAATCTGTGGTCTCCTTCTGTATTCTATTCCATCCCATTGATCTCGGTCTATTTCAATGCAAATACCACACTGTCTGGGATACTTTAGCTTTCTCATAAGTCATACGGTCAGGTGGTACTATCAAGACAGTGTGGTATTTGCATCAATATAGACAAATTAGGTCTATTTGTATAATAAGTCATCAAATGGTACCGAAACAATTAGATATCCACCTGATGTCTATTAATGATATAAAAATCCAGTGAAAATAGATTACAAGCCGAAATAGACAATCTAAAAGTACAACGTATTAAAGACAGGAGAAAAATCTTCATGACAGAGGTTAGGCACACTTTTTTTTTTTTATAATACTCAAAGCAAATCAACAAAAGACAGAAACAAAAAAATAATAATTTCATTCAAATTAATGATGTCTGTTCTTTAAAAGATACTGATAAGGAAACAAAAAGACAAGCCACACACTGGAAACAAACATTGGCAAATCACATATCTGATCATGGACTTCTAACTAGAATATATAAGGAATTCTGAAGCCGGGCATGGTCGTGCACACTTGTCATCCCAGTACTTGGGAGCCTGAGACAGGAGGATAGTAGGTTCAAGGACAGCCTCAGCAACATAGCAAGACTCTTAGCAATCTAGTGAGACCCTGTTTCAAAACAAATTAAAAATGACTAAGGGTGTAGCTCAGTGGTAGGACACCCCTCCTGGGTTCAATCTCCAGTACCACAGGGGGGAAAAAAAAAAGAAAGAAAGAAAAAGCTCAGTAAGAAAATAAGCAACCCATTTTTGAGATGGGCAAAAGATGGAAACATACTTTACCAAGATATACAAATGGTAGATTAACACATGAACAGCCGTCCCACAGCATCAGTTACTAGGAAAACGTGATTCCAACTGTAATGAGCTACTACTGCACACCTACCAAAATGATTAAAACTACAAAGAGAATGGTCGTGCCGAGCATTGCCTAGGGTGTGGGAAACTGGTACCTTCACGCACTGCAGGTGGAGATGAGAAATCATACAGCCACGCTGGAAATCAGTTTGGTGGCTTCTTCAAAAGGTAATGACATAGCCAGGCATGGTGGCGCACGCCTGGAATCCCAGCACTTTGGAGACTGAAACAGGAGATCACAGGTTCCAGGCCAGTCTCAGCAACTTAGCAAGACCCCATTTCCAAATAAAAAA
>PVLC010035804.1:0-16123 GCA_004027655.1 Graphiurus murinus | reverse complement strand
AAAAAAAAAAAAAAAAAAAAAAAAAAAAAAAAGTTGACAGGGCTTTAGGAATTTAGGATGCTGATATAATCTGAAAAGATTATGCTCTGTTAAAATACGAGGCAGCCTGGTATAGTGAATAAAAGGATGGACTCCAAAGCCAGCCTGCTTGGGTAGACATTTTGCCTCTACTACTTCCTAACTATATGACCCCAGTCAGTGGCTGAACCTATCTGTGCCTACGTTTCCTTATCTGCAACTCAGAAAAAATACTTCCTAGGATTCTTCTGAGGATTAAATAAGCTATCACTCATTAAAGGGTTAGAAAGTTTGCCTGGCACTTGGTAAGTACTATTTAAGTGTTTGTTAAAGAAGCATAAATAAATGACAGCCAGGTGTGGTGGTGCATGCCTGTAATCCCAGTACTTAGGAGGCTGAGACAGGAGGATTGCAGGTTTCCAGCCAGCCTCAGTCATTTAATGAGGCTCTCAGCAACTTAGTGATTACCTGTTTCAAAGTAAAAAAATAAAATAGAACTGGGGATGTAGCTCAGAGGTAGAATGCCCCTGGGGTTCAATTCTTGGTAGTGCATACACACACACACACACACACACACACACACACACACAATTTTTCCTGGTGGGGGGATGGATTAGAATGCCTTTTATTCCTACTTAAGGATTGATAATGGAGAGGTTCTGTCACAGAAAGATATCAGTTTCTAAGCATCACAGGTAAATGCTGTACCTGGAAACCTGTCAGAGCTACAGCCCTAGTGCCCAAACTGGGTGGCGATTCTTGAGTCCTGGATCTTCTTTCCTCAGCTCCTCCCTTAATCTTGGAGCAAGATCTTGTCGCGAGGCTCACCTGGATTGTCGGCAGGTGTGCCTACCAGGAGAAAGCCTGCTACTCCACCTCTGAGGTCTGCGGGCCTGGGCCTGGGCTGTGCGGGTTGGATGGGGGCATTGGGGCCCTAGCGCCTGCTCCGAGGAGAAGGCGAGGCATGACCGAGGTAATTTAACACTGTGCCCGGTGAGGAAACTTCTGTTTTCTTTTTAATTTCAACTGGATTCCTTGCCACATTACTTAAGTCTGAACTTTTTTAGCAAAATGGGAGAGAGACAGAGAACTACTCAATTATACCATCTGGCCTTGTGGATGCCAGGACCTCATATTTTCTCTTTATCTTTAGTCATTTTACTAATTTTCTTAACTACAAGATAATGAGGAAAAACACCACCATCAACAAACGTCAACTCCCGTGGAATGGTGGTTCCTTTCCCTGAGATGCTCATAGTTTAGAAGAGACGGACCGAGCTAAACAGAAATGTTCACGAATCGCTGAACTGAAGAGGCAAGATAGGCAACAGAGCTAGCAGAAGACGGGGAAGCCTAAAGCTATGTAAAAAAAGGCCAGGCTAAGGGATGGCATTGTTCACTCTGGGCTTTGAAAGAAGCGAAGAAAGATTGGCAAGGAGCATTGAAGCCCAGTTCCTCGCTGGCTGTGTGACCTTGTGCGAGTTGTCACATCTCGGAAACTGGGGTTGCTTATGTATGAGCTGGGAATGCAGCGTGACCTGCCTGTGAATGCAATTGTGAGGATTAGGTGAGAAAACCTAATGATGTGCTGAATACAGGCCTGTTGCAGAAGGCCTGCTCAGCAGATATGTGTAGAATGCACGCATGCGCAAAAGAGAATGTGCGCACAGAGGTAGTCTTGAATAGTCAAGAGCAGAGCTGGCAATCTGGAAACATTGTGTGATTGTTGGCTGGTTAGTGGACTCTTAGCCTGTACTCTGTGTGTGTGTGCCGGGGGGTGTGGGGGAGAAGCTCACCAAATGCTGTGTGCATGTATGTCCCTATCACTCTAAACTTCACTATTACATGTGATTACAATGAACCAATAAAAGCATATTTTATAAGGTTTCTACGTGTTGAGTATAGAATATTTTTGATCCACACTTGGATGAAACCACGGATGTGGAATCTCTGGGTGCAAAGGGCCAACTGTATTGAACTACTTCACCCCAGACATATCTATTGTCATCTTCACCATGTTACTCCTTGGGTCTACTCCAGCACCCCACAGTGGCTTCTGTCCATCCCAAATTTCAAGGCCATCAGGTTTGAGACAGATTAAGCTGACCAGATAGTTAAGGACCTGATTTTGAACATTGGGATGCCAAGATCTCCCACCAACCACTCTGCCCTGATACCTAGAGTATGTCTGTGAGCTGATGAGGTCTAATGTCCCACTGCTGACCCCTGGGTACCTGGGTTAGTCTGTTTAGGCTACGTTTTGATGCCATAATGAACAACTTGAATACTGCAATGACTGATGACAACAAGGACAATTTCTTGCTCATGATGCCTTGATATATCTTGAAGCATCTCGCCAGAGATTCCAGGTTTTTTTTTCTTTTAATTTTTTTTTTACTATTTTTATTTTATTTTTTTATTTCTTTAGCATGGATTTTTATACATTTCTTGGGTACAACAGGGTTAATCATACATCTTTGTTGGGTACAAGCTAGTATAGGTAAAGACATCCATGCACACATTTCTTAGAAATTTCTAAATATATTTCCCTCTCATCCCTCTGCTTATTTTTTTAAGCACCTACTGCAACACAGTGATCAGAGCAGGAATTTAGTAACCACATTTTGGGCGAATGAATGGGGAGACACGAACTTTTTTGGGAACTCACAAAGTATCATTAAATGCATTGTCATTTCAACAGGAAAGTGGGGTAATGATACTTAATTCAGGAAGACACCAGGAGGATTAGACATGACCAATGTAGAGTATGCTAGAAAAGACATCCCTGAACCAGCAATGTCAACAATGCTAATGGCGGGCTGTGGCTGAGTCAGAGGCCACCCAGGTGTAGAGCAGCAGCTATTGAGTGTGCTGCCCCAGTGACATTCTTCAGCAATGCATGCAACTTGTGTTTCGCTACTTCTCATCTGCACCTGAACTTCCCTCCTGTAGCCTCCTCCTCATGTCAAGGGAAAACAACCCCTGTGTATTAAGCCACTCTATTTGTCATTGTTGGAGGAGTGCAATAGGGAGGCAATTTCTTAAACAAATTTGCACAACAATTGAGTTCTGTCCCTCTCTCACTTGATCTTTATTCTGCGTAGTCGATGAATTGGTTTGATTTTGACCTGACACTTAAAATCTTCCATGCATTTTGAGTAATGATTTTTTTCCCAAGTGTAAATGAATGGGAAATGTAAATCTAAATACTGTACTGAAGCCTTTGAAATCTGATATCTGTTTGGTTACTCTTTAATCACTCGACACATCATGATGAACTGTAATAATGTTCTGACTTAAAAAAAAAATGTTAAAGATGAGAGAGCTGGAGTTGTCATGTTGGGTCTCATCATCAGAGAAAGCTAAAGCAGAGAGACACAAAGGTGTTTTGACTCCTATCTGATCATGGTGAAATTTAAGCCACGGAAATGTCTGACGTGGATGACATGATTGATCAATCAAGTTGGTTGTAATCTTTAAGACTACAGTGTGGTTCCTTTCATAATGACAGATGACTTACGTTAACAGATTCTGCATTCTTTTGACTTAAAAAAAATGACCAGGTGCTAAAGGCTTGTCAGCTCTTCCCAATTCACGTAGACTTCCAAATTATTTTGGCTTAAAATTCTGCCGACATCAAAAGCTTTCTTGGAGATACTCCACATGCCAATGAGAGCTGTCCCTGTTTTCTTTGTACATGGTGATAATCCAGGTGCACACCACACTGGCTGTTGGTCTGTGAAGTAACAAATGAACAGAAAGTATTCTTTGGAAAATAAGATTTTACTTTTATAGTGAAAATTTATGGATGTGATCATTTGCTTGTTCATTTTTATTTTGGCTCTTGTAACAATTAATAGAAATGTATTTGGGACTTTGACATTTTATCAGTGACAGTATAATGTACACACTTTATTATTGAAATAGTGGTATACATTGGTGGAGTTCCATCTATTTGATGGTTATGAGACTCCAGCGTAAATTTTAAATTTATCGGTCCCCATAGCACACTGCTGTATCAGATTTAAAAAAAAAATCTCAAGTAAAATATGTATTTCTATACAACTGAAATGTGTGTTTGCTAGAGGTACTAAATTTATTTTAAATTCATTGGCTTATCCAGGGGTCATGTTTAGTATTAGCGAATTTTTCAGTTTGTATGAGACAGGGTCGCCTTTGTTAAATTATTTGTTGAATTACTTTTTTTCCTAGTAAAAATTATTTGGGTTTTTCATATGCCTTTTATGTTTTGTAGGCCCAGGGCTATTTTACTTTGCTTCATTGGATTCCATTGGAAATTTTTAGCTAAAATATACACTTTTAAGATAACAAGAAATAATTAAAATTTCATACATAATTAATAGTGTTTTATTATACTTTAGAAAAGCAGGAATCTTGACTCTTAATCACTATTACAGACTCTTATGTACCACAGCATCTCTGCTAAGTATAGTAGAGATTAAACAAATACTTGTTGAATTAATAAGCAATTTAAAAACCTAAACATAGCTGGGCATGGTGGCACACACCTGTAATCCCAGTACTTGAGATGCTGAGACAGGAGGATCACAGGTTCAAGGCCTACCTCATCAACTTAATGAGACCTTGTTTCAAAATAATAAATAAAAAAGGATGGGGGTATAACTTGGAGGTAGAATGCCCTGGGTTCAATCCCTAGTACCCAAATAAGTAAACAAATGAATGAATGAATAAATAAACAAATTTAAATAAAACTATACATTTTAAACTCAGAAAGTTTATGTTTCTGCACACATGATTTTCTTCTAAGGATATTAAGCAACCATCCTTGAAATTATTGCTTAGTAAAATGTCTCTCAGGAATTGTTTGAGTAAGGATTATTTGGCATTTGGATAAAAAGTCAGACTCCCTGATTGACCACTCAGATCTGGCTCAGTCTTAAGTGGTTCCAGGTATATAATAGGCATCCAGTTTTGGATCCTTTGTAACTTCAAGTCTTTGAAATATTTGTCTCATGTTATTTCCTTGACCTCCTATGAGGCTACTTATCTTTCTTCAGTGTTCAGTGTCACTGCTAAAGAAAGATGGAGAGAGAATGTTGGACTGAAGAAAAGCCAGGTCACACCAATGATTTTATCACTTCCTCTCTCTGGGCAGAGATTTCCTTAACCTTTAAATGGCACAGCTGAGTTACAAGACCTCTCAGACCTTGTGCAGCTCTATTAGCCTGTGATTCTGATCTTTGAAGCTTGATAAGATATTTTGGCAGGTTAATACCACTACATAAGACATTTTTCATAAAAGAGCACAACTACTTTGTTGCTTCATTTGCAAGAAATTACATGAGAATTAACTATTGCTTATGAGATATTTTTAGACTTGAGTTAAACACCATTTTTCACAAACAATTTTTGCACTAATTTTATTTAGGATTCACTAGACACATGCTTTGGGAGCCAATTGATAGATCACTTTTTATTTCAAAGGTTAAAAATGATTTCTTGCTGGGTATGATGACACATGCCTATAAGCCCAGTAGGTAGGAGACTGAAACAGGAGGATCGTAGGTTTGAGGTCTTCCTCAAGCAAGGTGGCAGGGCCCTCAGCAACTTAGTGAGAACTTGTTTCAAAATAAAAAAATAAAATAGGGCTGGGAGTATAGCTCAGAAATAAAATGTCCCTGAGTTCAATCCCTAGTACCATTAAAAAAAAAAATTCTTGACTCTTGCCAATTGTCTTTTAGATCCTGCCAAAGACATTTTTACAGATAAGACAAAAAGATCTTTGCTTCTGAGGATAATTTGTAGAAGCTGGAAGAGCCCCACCGGTTCCAGGGTCCTGTTACTAAATCATGAGCATAGTCAGCAGCAACTATCTGGGTAACCGTGCCAAATAGAGCTCATAACAGGAAGAAAAAGTGACCCCGGCAAATACATTCACAAAGTCTTGTTTATTGGATTAATTCTGTGTTGTATTGGGGTTTGGGGAGCTCTAAACTAAGTAATATTAATGTTTTTTTTTAAATAAAAGGGGAGGGAGAGATAGGGAAGAAGGAAGAGAAAACAGGAGGGAGAGAGGAAGAGAGGAAGAATAAAACAGAGATAAAGAAGAGAGAAGAGAGGGGGAAAGAGAGAATAGAATAGAAGAGAGAGAATAAATTGGAAAAGAACAAGAGAAGCAACTCAAGGTCAAGGCGGTGAGTGCATCCTCAGTGTCTAATTGTTGCTGCCAATAGAATGAAGAGACAGTCACCTCTGGCTAGAAAAGAAGCAACATGCACTTTTTCTTCTTCAGAATTCTGCCCTGGGCTGTTCCTAAAGTCAGAAGAAAGGGTCTCGTGGGATGGTGAGCTAGGCGACAGAAGGAAGAGGTGGACGTGACTGCGGTTTCTTTCTCCGAGGCAGTCTGTCCAGTGCAGGGTAGTCACCGAGGTAGGATGGAATATCTTGCTTTTTGAGTAATTGTTAACACCACACTTCTTCCTTTAAGGTGGATCACATATAAACAATAATTATTATTTAGTCTAATCCATATGACACTGATGTCTCATGGTACACTTAATCAACCTAATTATTTCTCAAGGTTTCAGGTATAAAGGGTAATGAACAGGCTGGAGACTGTTTGTGGAGTCCGGGTTGTGTTATTGGGAGTGCAAGAATGGACAGGAAACATGGGAAATACGTAGTAAATGCAGAGAATTCTGGAAGTCAGCTGGTGAGTATTGGCAGCATAGCTGTGGTACGTTCTGATAGACAAGAGGAATATTTTTAATAGACACACAGCTCTAAGAATATTTTATTTCACCATAGTTCTTTCCCCAAAGGAATTTTTAACCAATCTTTTACATGGAGCCAATTTTATCTATTCTATTACTACTACTTGATAATTTTTTTCTGCAAGCTAACATATGCATAGTTGAAAATTTTAAATATTATTTTCAATATTCACTAATCAAGAATTAGCAATTTGGGGAGGGACAAATATAACTGGGAATTTCAATAGCCTTTATTAGATTGGGTATGATTAATATATAACACATTTTATGTAAAACACATGAAGTAAACCCATACAGTGTGGTCCATTTTTACACACATATACAAATATGTAATTTTTACATGCCTTGTTAACCACTACTCAGATCTTGAAACAGAACATTTTCAGCACCCAAGGCTTTCAGAGGTCACTGTATTTCTTACCTCTGTCAGCACAGTGTAATTCTGCATTTTTTGAACTTCATATTAATGAAATTATAAAATGTGCTCTTTTGCGTGTAGTTTGAGTTGCTCATCATTATGTCACTTGTTTTAATTTTAATTTTTAATTTTCTGGTAGTAGGAATTGAACCCAGGGGTCTTCTACCTCTGACTTACACTCCCAGCCCTTTAAATTTTTTTCCCTGTATCCTTACCAGCATTTGTTGTTGTTATTATTATTTTGTTAATAGTCATTCTGACTTGTATGAGATGGAATCTCAATGCAGTTTTTATTTGCATTTTCCTAATGGCTAAAGATGATGAACACTTTTTCATATATTTATTGGCCATTTATACTTTTTTTGAGAAGAGTCTGTTTATCTCATTTGCCCACTAATTGATTGGATTACTTGTTCTTTGGTATTTTATTTTTTGAGTTCTTCATGTGTTTTGGATACTAGTCCTTGTCAGATGAATAGCTGGGAAAGATTTTCTCCTATTCTGTAAGCTGTTTCTCAACTTTGTTGATGATTACCTTTGCTGAGTAAAAGCTTTTCAATTTGTCAATTCTTGCTATTATTTCTTGAACTATTGTGGTCTTGTTTAGGAAATCATTGCATATACCTATGCCTTGAAGTGTTTACCCTATGTTTTCCTCTAGTAGTTTAATAGTTTTAAGCCTTACTTTAAGGTCTTTGATTCACTTTGAGTTGATTTTTCTACAAGGCGAGAGATGGGTATCTAGTTTCTAGTTTCAATTTTCTACATATGGAAATCCAGTTATCCCAGCAGCATTTGCTGAAAGCTAGCTTTTCTCCAACCCATATTTTTGGCTTCTTTGTTGAGAATCAGATGGCTGTTGATACATGGGTTTATTACTGGGCCTTTATTCTGTTACATTGGTCTATGTGTCTATTTTTATGAAAATACCATACTGTTTTTGTTACCGTGGCTGTATAGTGTATTTTGAAACACAGCATTTTGATGCTAACATTGTTCTTTTTGCTCAGTATTGTTTTAGCTACTCCGGGTCTTTTATGCTCCCATATAAATTTTAGGATTGATTTTTCTACTTCTGTGAAGAAAGTCATTGGTATTTTTTATAGGGCTTGCAGTGAATCTATAGATCACTTTTGGCAATGTGGCTATTTTAAGAATATTGCTTGATTATTGGAAATTTTTATATCTTCTCCTTTATTTTTAAAATTTTGTTCAATCTTATGGCCTTTTAAAATTGGGTTGTTCGGATTTTGTTTAGTGATACATTGTAGTTCTTTAAGGATATTGTATGTGATTCCATTACCCTTTATACTTACTCTCACTGCTTTTTCACCGAGTGACTTGCCTTTTTATTTTCTTTGCCATCAAAATGATGAAAAAACTCTTGATTTTAACTTTTTTGTGTGGATTGAATCCAGTGGCATTTACCTCTGAGCTACACTCCTACCCTCAGCTCTATCTTATTTTTATTTTGAAACAGAGTTGCTGAGGGCCTCACTAAGCTGCTTATTGCAGGATCACACCTGCGATCCTCCTGTCTCAGTCTCTCAAATACTGGGATTACAGGCATGCACCACCACACCCAGCTAGATGTATTCCTTTTTTGATGTTGTATGAAGTAGTGTATTGGGTTCAATTTAAAATGTTTCCTTGCTATTATATAGAAATACAATTTATTTAAAAAATTAAAATATTTCATGTTTATTCATTAGTTCATATATTCATTCTATTTATACCAGCTTGCAACATAATTATATTTCACAAATGCATTAAATATGATGAAGATAAAAGAAAATATTCTTACACCTTAGCATCAACACTTACATGCGAAATTGATGATGGCCTAGCCAGATCTCCCCTTTTTGTGAAGAAATATGATGAACTTATTCATTTATTCCTTCTGTCCTGTTTCAAATTACCTTCTTTTCTTTTTTGTGGTACTGGGGATTGAACCCAAGAGCATTCTACTTTCGAGTTACACCTCCAGCCCTTTTTATTTTATTAATTTTTTTTGTTTTGAAACAGGGTCTCACTAAGTTGCTGAGGATATTGCTCATTTGCTGAGGCTGGCCTCAAACCTATAATTCTCCTGTTTCAGCATTTCAAGTATTGAGATTACTGGAGTGCACCATCACACTTGGCTTTAAAGGATCTTCTCATTTGGTCAAAATAAACTCAGAATGTGTCACAATATGGTTTCTATTTGTCAGAATAGAAACCATGTTAATTTTATTGCACATATTCCATGTTATATTCAATATTTTCTTATTTTTCTCTCATTTTTTTTCCTCTAGCCATTCTGGCGCCCAATAAACCATGAAGCATGTCAGTTTTCTACACCAACTAATGTAATTAATGATGTTAGTACTGATTTAACTGATGTCTGCACCAATCCAGAGAACCCTGCATACTCAGAACTTCCCCACAGAGAATTTAATCATTGTCAGGTAATGTTTTGGGGCAACAGTGTTTTGATGGGTTACGGTATAATCCACATGAAAATACCCTTGATTCAATATTGGGAGAGAAAACATCCGATCATTTAACATTAACATTTTCTTTTGAGAATCCATAACATCCTCTAAACATGTAAAGTCATTAAGAGGGGATGCAAGAGAGGTAAGAGCTATGGGACCCTTTGTTTAATGACGTAAGGATCTCTGTAGAGAAACAAAAACCTTAAATCAAGTTCAGAAAAATTAATATATATGAGGTTCAAATAAAAACGTGAGACTCTTATTTTTGGAGTACTGAATAGGTGAGAAGATAGCAGACACATTGTGGTGAATGGCATTGTTCATAAGCCTCACTTAGGTGGAAGACGAAGTCATGTGTTAAACATCTGGCCCTCATCTGTGGATGACCTGTTTCCGTCTGCCTGCCTTCTGGCCTCTGAGACTGACTATGGCCTTTTCTTTACCCTTTAACCAGAAGTTTTGACCTCATATGTTTACAACCTTGACTTAGAAACCACTTTGTTCTCTGTATTTCTTGTCTTGGTTTGGTGCCAGAACCGTATTTTTTTGTATTCTTGACTATTTCTTGTTATTAAATTTTATTCACCTGAAAATCCGATCTCTAAGTCTTCCCTTAGGTCCGCATTTGATTTTCACTGATAGCTGAAGATACTTGGGAGTTTAGTCCAGAGTTTCTAGTCTGAAGTTCACCCCTCTTCTCATTAATCCTGCTATAGAGACAGTTTGGTTCTAATAAGAGAAGATCAACTCCTAATGTCAAGAGACATTGTGGAAGAATACTTTTGATAGATAAGAACTATTCAGAGAATATGTCTCTGATGACCTTTAACAAGCCAGGATGATTGGAAAGATGAAAGTTATTTCACCTGTGGCCTTCATGTAGCCACAGGTGAAAAAGAAGATGTGGTCTAGGAAGTGTCTAATGTTTGTAGAAATTCCCACAGTTAATGACAGTTGGCACACTAGAGCATAGGTTTGAGGTCAGATTAAGATGACTGTCTATGAATTGTGCTCCTCTTTTTAAAGATTTAAACAACCTGGGTGTCCATCAAAAGATGAATAAAGAAAATGTAGTAATACACACAATGGAATGTTACTCTGCCATAAAGAACAAAATTATGTCATTTTCAGGAAAATGAATGGAACTAGAGAACATTATACTAAAGGAAAGCAACCAGTCTCAGAAAGTCAAGAGTTGTATGTTTTCTCTAATATGTGGAAGCAAAAGAGAAAATAGGAAAGGGGGACTTCCTTATACTAAGGAGTGAGACCAGTAGAATAGTGGGAGAGTGTTTGGGGGAGGAAAGAAGGAAGGAGTAAAAGGAGGCTTGAGGAGGGAAAGAGCCCCAATAGTATTGTGTATATATATGAAGTATCACTAACAACCTTCTAGTATTTACATGGAATGGGGAGTGGGTTAGCAGAGTGGGATCAGGAGGGAACAAAACCAAGAAATACTGTATGCATATATGATATATCGGTCTGAATCTCACTACAATGTATTGCACCAAGAAAATTCTAAGACATAGATAACATGAAGCAGGAGGTGCCATTACCATTGGGCTGTCTTGGTGGGTGCACCTAATTGCTTTGGCCTGGGTCAACAGTGCACTTGCGTTGCTCACCACTGCCTAGTGGGTGCTGCCCTTCACACTCACACCGGGGTTTGTCTTCAGAGACAGGGTCCCCTATTTTAAGACATTTAAGAGCTGTGTCACACACCTCAAAGACATGTAGTCTGTATGCATTTCCTTTAGTAACTTTCTTTCAGCCACAAGACAAGGGTAAATAATGACCTAATACATGAAATCAAATTTTTTTTTTTCCAAACAGTTGGTAATGGGCAGACCAACTTTACCTATATGCTTTCCTTATTTACAACAGTCTTACAAAGTAGGTGATATTATAAACATGAGGGAACTGAAAATTTGCAAGAAAATACAAACTTTCTTTTTTTTAAATTTTATTTTTAAATTGGTGCATTGTAATCATACATCTTTGTTAGGTACAAAGTGATAAAGGCATACATGCACACATTTTTCATTTAACCCTACCCCAATTCCTGCCCCACTCACTCGCCCTCCCTCCTTCTCAGGTTCAGATTAGTAATTGACTTTGATATGTTTGTGAAAGTACATCATGTGCATTAGGGTGTCCCCCCCATCACTTTCAGTTAAGTCACCTTCTTTGCTCACCTAAGGTTTCTCCTTCATCTGGAGTCCCTCTTATACCCCATTTTCTCCCTAGCTTCCGCATATTAGGGAGAGCATACGATTTTTTACTTTTTGAGAAAACATAAATTTTCTAATGTTAGCATTCAGTTAGTGAGAGGCAGAGTAATGATTTAAACCTAAACCCTTCAGACTCCCAAGTTTGTGCTTTAATTACTACACTGCATTGCCTTCTGCAAAAATATACTTACAGAAGACACTTCTTATTTTTATTTTTGGTGCTGAGGATTGAATCCAGGGGCATCCTACTTTTGAGCTATACCCTCAGCCCTATTTTATTTTAAAACAGGGTCTCACTAAGTTGCAGAGGACCTCACTAAGTTGCTAAGGCTGGTCATGAACCTGAGATCCTCCTGTCTCAGCATCCCAAGTACTGGGATTACAAGCATGCACCACCACACCCAGCTAGGACGTTTCTTATTACTAATTTTTCAACAGCACTTTGAGGTTGATATTATTATACCCAGTTTTGATATAAGGCAAGTTTAGAATTAGACAAGAAACTTGCAAGATAAGAAACTTGCTCAAAATATCATTGCTATGGGATTTAACTTCAAGACCTTCTGATTCTAAGATTTACATGATTTATATTATGCTATGTTCCCTCTCACATAGCACTAATGAAAAACGGGGATAGTACTCTAGAGTGTCAGAAGTAATTTTACTTATTTTAATATTTTATTTATTTTAATATTATCACAAGCTTTTATGGGTGAAAGAATAAAGAAGTAAGGATGACATCCAGCAAAGATAGCTGGTGGTGGCAGAAGTTGGATTTCAACAAATGTTTTCAGATATCACATTTTATGGTGCCAAATATTTACCTGGAAGAAAGGTTAGTTAGAAAATTTGAGAAGTCACTACTTAATGCAGTGAAGATGGAAGGTACCGATGCATGTGACTGAAGGGGGGAAGTTCAGATAGTTGCCACCCCTGAGGGGGGAAGCATTTAATCACATGATATTTTGGGTCCCTTAAATCACTGTCACCCTACACATCTAGATATTTCTTTTGAAAGATTCTAAGAAGACATTTCTCATTTTTTTAAATTGGAAAGATTTACACATGTGAATAAGAAAGTATGAAAGATCAGTGGGAATTTCTTTGTTGTAATACTAAGGAAAACACAAGGAAAGTTCTTTCCTGATGAGAACCAAAATTTGAGCCCAACATTTGTTATTTGAGCTCTATTAAGATAGTTTTATGTTTATATGTTTTTCTAATGAATTATTCTATTCTATTTCAAATGGTACTACAATGTTATAGTAATCAAAACAAGTGAGTAGTGGTACTAAAAAAAAAAAAAAAGACAAATAGATCAATTGAATAGAATAGAGTCCAGAAATAAATTCACCCATTTAAAGTCTTAGTTTTTGACACATGTACCTGGACTACAAGATGGGGGCAAATAATCTCTTCAATAAATAATGCTGAGAAAACTGGATAGCCACATGCCAAAGAATGAAATTCAACCTTTATCTCACACCATACACAAAATTAACAAAAAATAGATTAAAGGCTTAAATGTAACCCCTAGAATGGTAAAATGATGCAAAGAAATCTAATATACAAAGGATGATCACTGGCATTAATTTTTATTGACATATTTCTTTTCATATTTAGTAATTTTATTAAAATCCTTTCCAGGTGGGACACAATATTTTCAGTGACTGGTCTCTGTGGAAAATCTTCCTGGCTTGTCTCTTAGCCTGTGTGATAACAACAGCAATTGGAGTTCTCATAGTGTCCCTAGTATATAATGGGAAAAATAATAACAGCACCATTATTATCCAAATTCCCCAAAGCCCAGGGACACCTTCAACTTCGACTGGAACAACCTCATCTACAACTTCTACAACTACTGTTACCACAACTATAACAGAGTCTACTCCAACAGCTACTTCCACTCAGCCTGTTATCACTACCACTAATGCTTCAACTGAATCTACAAGCGCTTCAACTGAAGCCACAACCACTGTCCCTTCAGGCTCTTCCACGGAGGCCACAGACACAATGACCACCACTATTACTTCTACAGAATCCACGACCACAATAGTTGCCAGCACATCACCTGGCTCCACCTCCACGACCTCAACCAGTACATCATCTGAGCCTACAACGACCACCATCACCACGTCTACAGAATCATCTACAGCCACAACAGTGCCCAGCACCATAACTGAACAGACTACTAAACAAACTGCAGTCACAACCACTGAGGCTACGACAACAATGATTGACACTACAGAATCTACAGAGTCCACAACCTCAACAGCAGCCACAACTTCCACTGAACCAACTACCACAATGACTGTTGGTGCTTCTACCACACCTACAACCACAACGGCCACAGCAACCTCTTCTGGGGAATCTACAAGCGCAACTACTCCAACGTCTGGCACATCTACTGTACTTACCACCACGTCGGCCAGCACAACAGCTAGCACAGGACCCAGCATTACAACAGCATCCAGCACTTCAACTGAAACTTCTGCTGAAATTACTGCCACAGCTGAAACAACTGCTTCTACTCTCCGTACCACTCCAACTACTTCAACTACATCTGCTACTCTATCGGCTACCACTACTGTATCCACTCAACTCCCAACTACAGCAGGAGCCACTTCAACTGGATCAACTACCACAGTGACTGAGAGCACTTCTACTAAGGATACGACATCAGCCACCACTACTGCTTCCTCTGCACCCACCAGTACATCCGTAGCTAGTACTTCAGCTGAACCAACTACCATAACTACTGTAACTACTTCTGCTCAACCTACAGCCACACCAGTCACCACTATTGCTTCTGGTCAATCCTCTACTACAACAGCAGACACCACTTCTGCTGGACCAACTACTTCTACTACCAGCACTTCCCCTGAGTCTTCTACCACCACTGCTTCCCCCACTGAAACCTCCACTACGATGACGTCCACCACATCAGCTGAACCAACCACTCCTATTGCCAGCACTACTCTTGCACCTACTGACACATCAGCCACCAGCACTACCTCCACTCAACCCACGACTACAGCAACAGCCACCACTTCAACTGGATTGACTACTACTATGACTACAAGCACTACTACTGAGGCTACAACCACATCAACCACCACTACTGCTTCCTCTGTACCAAGCACGACAGCCAGTACTTCAACTGAACCAACTACTGCAACTACTATAACCAGTTCTACTCAACCTACAACCACATCAACCACCACTACTGCTTCCTCTGTACCAAGCACGACAGCCAGTACTTCAACTGAAACAACTACTGTAACTACTCCTACTGCCAGCACTTCTCTTGCACCTACTGCCACATCGGCCACTGGTACTTCCTCCACTCAACCCCCGACTACTGCAGTAGCCACCACTTCAACAGAATCAACTACTGCAACTGCTGTAATCAGTTCTACTCAACCTACAACCACACCAGTCACCTCTTCTTCTTCCACTCAACTCCCGACCACAACAGTAGCCACCACTTCAACAGAATCAACTACTACAATGACTGTGAGCACTTCCACTGAGGATACAACCACATCAGCCGCCACTACTGCTTCTTCTGTGCCAACCAGTACATCCATAACTAGTACTTCCACTGAACCAACTACTACAACTACTCCTGCTACCAGCACTTCCCCTGAGCCTACAACCACATCACCCACCACTACTACATCCTCTGTACCCACCACAACAGCCAGTACTTCAACTGGACCAACTACTACAACTACGGTAACCAGTTCTACTCAACCTGTTACAACCACATCAGCCACCACTACTGCTTCCTCTGAACCAACCACGGCAGCCAGTACTTCAACTGAACCAACTACTGCAACTACTGTAACCAGTACTACTCAACCTGTTACAACCACAGCAGTCACTACTACTGCCTCCCCTGAACCAACCACGGCAGCCAGTACTACAACTGAACCCACTACTGCAACTACTGTAACCAGTACTACTCAACCTGTTACAACCACAGCAGTCACCACTACTGCTTCCTCTGAACCAACCACGGCAGCCAGTACTTCAACTGAACCCACTACTGCAACTACTATAACCAGTACTACACAACCTGTTACAACCACAGCAGTCACCACTACTGCTTCCTCTGAACCAAGCACGGCAGTCAGTACTTCCACTGAACACACTACTGCAACTACTGTAACCAGTACTACTCAACCTGTTACAACCACAGCAGTCACCACTACTGCTTCC